>BQNB010081193.1:0-29698 GCA_026074375.1 Tanacetum coccineum
AACAATCTCTAGGCTAGTAAGCGGCATCTCCAACCTCAGCCCAACAGACAAGCGATCGACACTTACGACCTTACAGTGCTTAGAATGGTGCAGCCTTGATACTTGTGTGATAACTATTATTGTACAAAGATTCTACCAAGGGTAGATGCCTATCCCAGCTTTTTCTAAAATCGATCACACAAGCACGTAACATGTATTCTAAGGTTTGGATGGTCCTTTTACTTTGACCATCGGTTTGAGGGTGATAAGTTTTACTCATGTCCAATTGAGTACCTAGAGCTTTCTAAAGCGATTGCCAGAATTTAGATGTGAACCTACCATATCGATAAAAAATGATCAAACGGGCACACCATACCTCATGACTACTTCCTTCAAGTATTGTCTAGTCAACTTTTCCATCGAGTCGTTCTCCCTCATTGGTAGAAAATAAGAGGATTTAGTAAAGCGGTTAACAATTACCCAAATTGTGTCTTGCCCAGTCAACGTCTTTGGCAATTTAGTAATGAGATCCATTGTAATGTTTTCCCATTTCCACACCGGAATCACAGGTTGAACCAATAAACCAGATGGTTTTTGGCATTCGGCCTTGACCTTAGCACAGGTCAGATACTTACTAACGTAGGTGGCAATCTCAGCTTTCATATTTGGCCACCAATACAGTTTTTTCAAGTCTTGGTACATCTTGTCTGATCCAGGATGGATCGAATACTTTGATTATGCGACTCATGCATAACCAGAGTCCTCAACTCACCAAAATAGGGTATCCAACTTTTGATCCTCAAAAATAACGTTCCATCAGCACGGGGCTCTAGATTCTTAATCATACCACCCAAATCTTCAGTTCCATAATTCTCTTCCTTTCTCGCCTCAACCTGAGCATTTAAAATTTGCATCGGAAGGTTCAGACCAGTCGTCAAAACCAAGGCTCGAACTCGTAGTGGCTTATTTCATTCCTTTTGGGTCAAGGCATCCGCCACCACGTTCGCCTTTCCCGAATGATAACGAATTTCACAGTCGTAGTCACTCAATAATTCTAACCATCTACGTTGTCTCATGTTCAATTCTTTCTGATCAATAATATGTTGCAAGTTCTTGTGATTAGTGAACTCAACGAACATCGTGTCGTACAAATAATGTCTCCACATTTTGAGAGCAAACACCACCGCTCCAAGTTTTAAGTCATGTGTAGTGTAATTCTTCTCGTGAATCTTGAGTTAGCGTGATGCGTAGGCTATGGCCTTCTCTCTTTGCATCAGAACTGCGCCCAACCCATTATGAGAAGCATCACAGTAAACCACATAATTTTTGCTTCAACAGCTAAAATGCAGCTTCTGCCTTTTCAGTCTAATCGAACTTCACGTTCTTCTAAGTCAACTTCGTCATAGGTTTGGAAATTTTTGAGAAACCTTTGATAAATCGTCGGTAATAGCCGGCATGACCTAGAAATTGACGAATTTATATCGGAGTCTTAGGCGATGCCCAATCCTTGATTGACTCAATCTTAGTTGGGTTCACATGAATGCCTTCACTATCAATCACGTGACCAAGGAATTGTACCTTCGACAGCCAAAATTCACACTTTGAAAACTTGGCGTACAATTCTTCCTTCTTAAGCAACTCTAAAATTAACTTAAGATGTTCTGCATGTTCTTCCTCGCTCTTGGAGTAGATCAAGATGTCATCGATAAAAGCGATCATGAATTTATCTAAGTAAGGTTTGCACACCTGATTCATCAAGTCCATGAATACCGCCAGTGCGTTAGTCAGCCCAAAAGGCATTACTTGGAACTCGTAGTGGCCATAGTAAGTCCTAAATGCCGTTTTTGGAATGTCCTCGTCACGAAATCTGAGTTGGTGATAACCAGCCCTCAAGTCGATCTTCGAGTAAACACTTGATCCTTGCAACTGATCAAATATGTCATCGATTCTCGGAAGTGGATATCGATTCTTCACAGTTAACTTGTTTAGTTCATGGTAATTGATACACATCCAAAAAGATCCATATTTATTTTTGACAAACAAGACTGGGGCTCCCTAGGGTGAGGAACTTGGTCTTATAAACCGTTTGTCAGAAAGTTCTTGTAGCTGGGTAGACAATTCTTGTAGTTCCGACGGTGTTAATCTATACGAGACTCGTGCCACAGGAGCAGCACCTGGGACTAAGTCGATTTGGAATTCAACTTGTTGCATTGGTGGTAATCCTGCCAAGTCTTCTGGAAAGACCTCCGGAAAGTCCCATACAGTCGGTACGTCCTTAAAGTCGCTTATCCTCCGACTTGTCTTTGGTTTCCTTCCTCATAACTTGTGCCAGAAAAATTAGGCAACCTTTCTTAATATATTTTTGACTTTTAGTGCACGATATAATGCTCAACTTCGACTTCTTTCCTTTGCCACTTCTATCACCTTGAACTATCAAAACTTCATTTCCATAGGGAATCCGCACAATCTTTTCATCACACGCGATCACCACATGATGGTTTGCTAACCAATCCATGCCGATGACGACGTCAAAACTACCAAGTTCTACTGGCATTAGGTCAATATTGAATGGGTGACCTAATAGTCCTATCGTACAACCTCTAAGTACGGTATTAGTTTCAGAAATTCTCCCGTCGGCTAATTCAACGGCATAGCTAACGTCTAAAGTATCGGGGATTATATCAAGTAAGGTACTAAAAGTAGTCGACATGAAACTTCGATCGGCACCCGAATCAAATAACACAGAAGCATAATGGTTGTTGAGAAGAAAGGTACCTGTGATGATGTTTGAGTCGGGGTTAGCGTCTCCTCCACCTAGCACATATGTTTTTCCTCTTGCTTCACCAATCCCATTCTTGTTTCCAGTTTTGTTTCCACGGTTTTGATCTTTCAGCTTTGGGCAATCATTCCCATAGTGACCATGCCTCCCACACTCGTAACAAGTTACAACCCTCTGATTCACTACTTGACCCCTCTGAGTAGAAGTAGTGGAATTTGGGCCTTACAGTCCCTGGTCAAATGCCCAACCTTGTTACACTTACCATATCTTACAGTGCATGGCCCTTCATGATGAAATTTATACTTGTTGCAGAGAGGTAATGGTCCATTATACACTCTCCTTTCATTGCTGCCAGCCGTGTAGGCTCTTGCTACATTCTGTCACCTAACATTCTGTCTTTTGAATGGTGGTTGCTGTCTACGGTTGTCCTTCTGGCTGTTATTGAACTTTCTTTTGTTCTCAGCGTTTTTCACAGCATAACCCTTCAACTTTTGGTCCATTAAGTTGTTAGTAATCCGAACAGCATCTTGTAGTCTTGTAGGTTCTGCAGCAATCACATTTCCCTGAATATTATCCGAGAGACCTCCAATAAACTTCTCAACTTGATCCTCCTCTTCGGGAACCATCTTGGTGCACAACATGGTAAGCTCTTGGAATCTTTGAGTGTAAGCAGCAAAATCGTTGTTCTTCATGGTCAAATTCTACAGTTCAGATTCCATCTTTTGAGTTTCAATCCTTGGGCAGTACACTTCAGCCATTAGCTTCATGAGCTCTCTCCATGACATGGGAAATGCAGCATCAGCTCCAATAGTCCTCTTATGTGAGTTCCACCATGTTAGTGCATTGTTTAACAGTATGCAAGTAGCATACATGACTTAGTATTTCTTTGGACAATTGCTGATGTGGAATACTATTTCCATCTTCTCAAACCACCTTATCAACCCGACAACTCCTTCCGTTCCCTTGAAGTTGAGTGGTTGACACTTCATGAAATCCTGGTAAGTACATTCTCGAGCAACAGGCCTAGCACCTCTATCATTCTCATTTGGATTTCCATTTCCACCATTTCCATTTCCACCATTTCCATTATCGCCGTCACTGCCGTTTTGGCTTTGGCTTTCAGCCTCGAGAGCATTGGCAGCACGGGTTGCCTCATAAGCAGCCAACGCTTCTTCCACTCGTCGGTTAACGAGTTCTTCGATTGCCTCCGGGGTCATACCAGAACGAGTGATAGTCATTGTTCTACCTCACAAGACATAGCACACGGTGAGATTCGATACGAGATATAGCCACTATAAATGGTAAATAAGATTTATAAAGGAAAATACAATAGAACATGTTTTGCCAGAACAAGTAAATAATCAATAAAGATGAACACGCGAGAGAATCAAAACAAGCTTTTCATATCATAACAAAGCTTCATAGTTGGTTACAATCAATCCCATAACAAGGATACTTGATTTACAACATTTCTATTATTAACATCTAGACCTAGCCATCAGTCTAATGTACTACTTAACCATGATACTACCTAACTAACGGCGAAATCCCAAACGTCTCTCAACAAGTGACTCCAACCTCCTAAGTCTCCTCCGAGTATCATCACGATCCCTACGAACCTGACGAAACTCCTCCTGAGAAAGTGCCATGTGACGACGAAGACTGTCGACACGATCTCTCTCGATACACAACAAAGCTCGAACCCTCAGGTTCTCCCGTCCTAGACTCCTAACCCTATCAGCTAAACTAGCTCTCTATCTACTATCCTCCAACTGACCAGCCTGCAACTGTCTCTGAGTAGTCTCAAACTCTGTAATACTATCAAGAGGAACCTTAGACATATAATGAGACATATCATAAAGCGTACCCTCAAGATCAGGAGCATCTACTCCAGTAGGCTTAGAAATATCACTAGTAGAAACCTCAACACCCAAATCTATACCATCCTCAGTATGAGCTCCAACTCCCTCACTAATACCCAAATCTGCAACCGTCTCTGTTGATAAAATATAATGCCTAAAAACATTAATAATATTTTTTCACATCTTTACGTTTTAATAATCACAAAATATAAAAATGTTCAACGTAAAATTAAACGTAAACAAGTATTTAGTAGTAAATTCTCATTTCAACAATTACATCACTTAAAGGTATGAATAAATAAATGCTTAATGGAATTTATGATCAAAGAAAATTTTTATTCAACCTCAAACTTTTATAAATTGTTGTAAACATGTTTATAAACTTACAAAACATTTTCTACATTTAAAAGAAATGTTTTATTCAAAATAAACATTTTGAATTTCAAATTTTCAAACCTAAAACGGCTAGAAAAGGTCCAGTAAACACCTCCCCTGGATAGGACAAAAAAGTGGAGCGTAATAAGGGCGCCCCCTTAACTTAAGGGGGCCGACACCCTATTTAAGGGGGCCGGCCATAGACTACGCTCCTCCAGTTTGTCCTATAAATACTGGACTATTCCCCAACATTTTTCTCACCTTTTGCACTCATTCTTTCTGCTCAAAACAACCCACTTATCCTCTCTAAAATCCTTTGATCATTTAATCATAAGCTTGTTCCACGGATCCAGTTAATATTCCTCAACTGAAGAGAAGAATACTTACCTTCATCAAGTGAAGAAGTATACACCTTAGTGTGCATAGCAATCTTGTTGCATTCATATCACATATTTGTAAAATCATTGTATACTTAGTAGTTGTGTGTATAGCTAGATCTATGGTGAATTTTTGTAATATAGATTTAGATCGATGTGATCTAACCAAGTAGTTGTTAGGTATTTGTGAATAAAGTAGTTGGTGAAGTGAAGTCTGGAAGTTGTGAAGAAGTCGGTGAAGTTTTAAGTAGTCGTTGAAGTTGTGAAGTAGTAAGAATTTGTAAGTTGTGAAGAAGTCGTGAAGTTGTGAAGTCGTGAACAAGTCGTGAAGTTGTGTTGTGATAGATTGGTTCTAGCTAAGATTAGAACGAACTTTTAGGATCAGTTACAATTATATTCATAATACAAATCTTCCTAAAATATAAAAGATATACATTCCTTATTTATCTCCATGCATCCTTATCTCCAAGTTATCAGCTTTGACCATCAACAGTATTAATCATTCTTCTAGCAGTATTAACTAACTCTGGCAGTACTAAGTATGTACTGGCAGTACTAACTCCATTAGTACTGTTAGTTATACCTTGGCAGTATTAACTCTTGTGAAGATTTATTCCCAACAAGATCCGTCTTTCTTTTTACCAAATAAGACAGGAGCTCCCCAAGGCGAAGTACTTGGTCAGATAAAACCTCAGTTTGCTAACTCTTGTAGTTGGTCAGATAGTTCCTGAATTTCTGAAGGATCTAATCTGTAGGGTGCTTAGGCTACTGGTGCCGCTCCTGGAATTAAATCAATTTGGAATTCTACTTGGCGAATTGGAGGAAGGCCGGGTAGATCTTTAAGAAAAACTTCTGGAAATTCTCTAACTAATGGTATATCTTCTAGTCGTTTTCGTCTGACTTCTTCTCCATTACTTGGGCTATGAAAACTTGATATCCTCTAGATATATATCTTTCAGTTTTAATACAGGATATGAGGCTTAGTGGGGTTTTACTTCGATCACCTCGGATGATCAGAGTTTCACCGTTGATTGGAATGTGGACGACTTTCTCATCACAGATAATTCTAGCATGATACTTGGATAACCAATCCATACTAATGACGACGTCGAAACTATCGAGTTTAATCGGCATGAGATAAATTTCAAAAGGTTGGTTTAGTAAGATTATAATGCAACCCTGGATAACGGTATTAGTACCTACTAGGTTTCCATTGGCCATTTCAATGTCATAGGTAGTATCTAGTGTAATTGGTTACAATGTTCTCGACATAAATGAACGAGTTATTAGGCGAAAGCTATAAGAAAAATGCAGTGGAATCATAACATGTTTTTAAGACAACGAGTATTTAAATTTAAAGATAAACATTTTTGAAAGACACCCGCAATGCAGCAACATCAAATAGCACTTCAAGAACAATCCACTAAGCACCTGAAACACAACATGTGTAAAACAATCTCAACAATAAGGTTTGGCGTTGAATTCATAGGGTATTGAATTTAGTATTAAGACAGTGGAAACCACCATGTGTACAGTCACACATGTTATAATATAAACAGGATACAACTTCACAAAAAGTATTACTATTGCGAGCTATGCTTATGACAACACCGACATCTCAAGATTTAAGTAGACATATTATAATGCCAAACAAGGAAAAATACGTGCCACTAAAGGTATCTGACACCAAAGAATCACCTAAGTAAAATCAGACATGGTATTTATCCGTTGTGTTCAGTGTCCTCCCATAATCTAGTAAGCGCTACTTACCCGGACAGGAGAATAAGAGCGTCCACAATAGATCTATTCTTACAATATTCGCGCTCAGCTTCACCCAACCACTCGGTCACGAAATTAACGGTTCCATGACCAAGTTCCGGGATAAGCATTAGTGTCTAATTCAACAACTTAGGCATCACTAAGCAGGAAAAAGGTAACGTAAAGTAACTGCTAGATCCTATAGATTTCTATAAACAAGCAATGTTTCTCACAGCCCAAAGTAAGTAAAGAGTAAAATACAGTACAAAACTTGGGTGGCTATGAAATCATCCTTAAGCAAATGGTGAGATAACAAAATCAACGAAGAGGAATAGAATAGACCAAGAGGATCCCCGCTCAACTCGCTGACCTAAATCAATGACCATTTTAGGAAAACGAAAGGTATAAACGAAACTTGTACGAAAACGTTTATAAGAGAAAAAGGACATCCATAAGTATAGTTTTGTGCTTGGCCCTTAATTAACAATACGATGACGTACAATAAAATTAGATTTTTAGTTAAGTTTCCGGTGATTAACCGAAAGTTGCCATTTTTAGTAAGTCTTTTCTATTAAGAAATTTTTTAGTTTCGGGACGTTAATACCATCCCCTATTTTGCTATAAATCCATATTCCATTACACGCACTAGTGTGAAAAACTTAAAATGGTTTAACTTACATGGTCAACCATTGCTAATATTGCACGTAAACTTACATTTTTTAGAAACCTTAACGCTTCCCAAAATATGTGTAAACGATGTTTCTAATGATCCTAATTAATACATATATGCGTTTACTGATATGTTTCGCTATTTTTAAAAGCGCAATATCATCCGATAGTGATCTAACACCCTATTTTACTATTCACATCAGCCCTTCCTTTATTTATTTTGCCAGAAAATATTTCAAGTTTCATTTGGCTATAACTTGGCCGTTTTAAGTCCGGTTTTAGTGTGCGATATATGAAAATCTATCTACTCAAAACGAGCCTTCCAAAAACTGCCTCTCGGGCCAAAGTGAATAACATATTATTTGTCCCCAAAAACCTCAAAAAAAAAACGGATTCACAACATCATTTCTAAAAATGCTTCCAAAAATCTCTCCAAACTTCACAATAGTGTCTAATCTATCCTAATCTCCATTCACAACTAATACACAACAAAACCACACTTATATCTAGTCTAATCTCATCCTCATCAATATTTCAACACACTAATCACTTCACTTAAATCCTAAACATAATATTTACATAAAAGTTTCATAAAAGTTTCCTCGTTTAACATACCCATTTTATTTCTTTTTGAAAAATCAACACAAACAGCATAGGATTTTAAAGATCTATGCAAGAACATAAGTAAATATAGAATGAAAGTAGAAATGAAAGTAAGAGTTTCAAAGTAAGCTTACAAGATGAAGAACAAGCTCAAGAAATATAAGAAATAAAGATGGAATACTTGGATCTTGAAAAACCCTAAATAATAATCAAACCCTAATTTATAAATATGAAATCTAATAACCCTTGAGTCATGAATCAATTACTGTAATTACCCTAGATATCCATAAATATCAACCAAGTTAACTTGAGATAATGCAGAGAAATCAAAGAAAATGAAAACCCTAAAGGGGTGTTTGTTTGCCGAGACCAAAAGAGAAGAAGGAGAGGGTATGTGTGTTTTTGGTGGCTTGAAGAAATGATAGAATGACCTAGTTTATGATATAAGGTAGTATATATAGTGAAATGCTTAGGGTTTAAGGCTCATATGGGTCTTAGCCAAGTGACTAGCACCCTTGTATGGGTGTCTTAGTTGGTTCGATTATAAGAAAAGGAAGGAAGGAAAAGAATGAACCAATTTGCAAGTTAGACATAAATGGGTTTGTTAGCCATGGTTACAGATATTTAGGATTAAGTGCAAGTCAAATATGGTCAAGGAGTGTAAAATCACATGGAAAGTCTTTGCACAAGAACTAGAGGGATAGTGACCTTAGTGGGAGGTCACCTTCACATCCCTTCACAATCACATGCACTAGGTTTCCAAAAAAGATGCTCTCAATCTTGTTTTGAGCTTATGTATCGAATGTCATAAGGAGGGAGGGCTTTGAACAAATTTATTGATGTTATAGATACATGAACGAATGTTAACTCGGGTTTTCATGCAAAGGTGGTAGGTTTCCGAGTCTCCGTTTGACATAAAATGATAAAACCGTAAAGCGTTCACTAAACACATGAAAAAATCACACAAAAACGAATGTGAAAGTGGCCTAACAGAACACTTTAATATGATTTAATTAATGCAATAACAATGTAAACTAAATTTAATTCCCAAGCCAGAACACGTCTGATGACGTTTTCTTTTAGATTTATGCGGATAAATAACCCAGGTTTCTACGTCAAATGTCAAATGAAACTGAATAAATTCAAAATAATAATCGGAAAGGTTATAAAATATTGCCCCAGAAATTTATGGGGTGAGATAGGAATACTTTTGATGTAGCAATCTTGTGATGAATGTGCACCGTTTAGCTATAGAAAAGTAGTCTGTTTTCTGTATCCTTATTGACTTTGTCTAGGGAAACACAAGTGTGTAGAAAGGATACCATCGGTAACAGTCTTCATACTACCCTACCATTAAATAGTTAATCTCTCTTAAGATAGATTTCACATGCATTTAATATACTCTTAGGGGCCTTCTAATAGTACTTCATACTTACTTTTACCGTGTACGTTGCCTCTAACGGAATTAGTCAAATAGACGCGGTTCGTGTACTCCGTTCATGACCTAGGAAATCACTTATAGCAGATCATCACAGGTGTGACAAAGCAACGATCTAGGAAGAAGCAATCTGAGAGTATGCAGGATTAGGTAAAATCCAGTTTGTTTATATGATAACGTCTTAAACTTATACATGGGTTTTCAATTAGCGTTATTATAATATATTTTATCATTTCTCGTGAACTTATTAGGTACTTAAAGCATAAAACATGAGCACGTTCACTAGAAGACATCTCAAGCTCAAAAGGAATAAAAGATCAAGTGTTTATACATATTGGAATGCAAGTTAAAAGAAAAGAAAGGACTAAAAATGAAAAAGAAGAAATGTGCGACGCACAATTACAAAACCTCGCACTTATCCCCATCGAATTCAAGAATAAATGAGTATGCATTAACTCATGAAGACCGACGCCGCGCACATTTATAAGGAGTTCGACGCACCTTATCATCTAAGACTTTAGTAAATAATTTCGTCACTGCCATAGCAAATGTGCGAACGCACATTTTTACAGAGCCCGGCGTACGATTTTCCCCAAAATCAGCCTATAAATAGAGGACAAATTCTACCTCAAAAATCATTCCTCTCCACTTCTTCTAACCCATTCTCTCATCATATATCCAGCAAATACCCCTCCTATCCTATAAACACATCCACTTTGAAGATTGAAGATCAAACAACGAAGAACGAGAAGAATATCATAGGTTGAAGTAAGATTATATACTTGTTGACGGTGAAGGTTTGAGTCCATGTTCTCTACCCGGGATACAGTATGTTCTTTGTTATTTTATTGAATCTATTATGAATCTTCATAGCCATGAGAGGCTAAATCTCTCATGAAGTACTCGTGATGATAAGATAAGTGAAATAAGAGACGTTTTGGTATAATATAACGCATATTGTTTATCTAAGCTTATGTTCAATCCATCGTATCTTATCTTATCAACTTTGATTATTGATTATGATTATCTACTTGTAACGGTGTAAGGTCGAAATGAGCCGTTATATGTTAGTTGGTTTAAAAAGATTTACGTCTTTGCGCGGGAGGAGAGAAATCCAATTACTATTTAATGAAAAAAATAGATTTGGAGTACACAAGTAGTTAATCTGGATTACATTGAGATGACACATTTGATCTAGGAAATGTAGCAATACAAGGTCTATCAAGTTAAAACAAGTTAATCTTTGTGAAAACGTTTTCTCGCCTAGAAATGCTCTTTTTATAAGTTTATCAGTCCCAAGTTTGAGATCGTCAAATCATCACCATTGCGTATAATTATATGAAACATCCGAGTAGTCATTGTGCTCCATTATTGAATCCCATCATTATTCATATTAATATTGTTTAAGCCTGGTTTTTCCTTTAATTGAATTCGAACAGAAACGAAAGCCCTGGGACGACCTGGTCTTACCTAAAAAAGTTATAACACATACGTGAGTTATACTTTTACCCTGTGTGTTTCCATTTCCATATCCGTATTTTAGACTTATAAAGTTTAAAGCTTTTGAAACATATCCAAGTTTGGTGCCTGTGCTTCCGCGCCGGGGAAATGATTATTAAAGCAGTTCAATAATCATATTGTAAACAGAAGTTTAACTGTTTTCTTTCGTCGAACAACTCGTCATCAGAATGTTCTTGACTATCTAGCAAACTAGCGAATCAAAAATATACATTTTGTACTTTTTGGTGCAGAAAGTGCACTTCACTTTCTGCATTCACATGTTTTTTCCAAAAAAACATTCTAAAAAACAACCAAAAATCTTCCTTGGATGCATACACGTGCTTCCAATTATGAACTTGTTGAACCACTTGCTGAACCTGAAAGAAAACTGAACCGTAGACTTCCCATTAGTCAGGAAGAGCCCATTCGATACGAAGAACGAAAGACCTAACAACCCCATGTGTGTTTATGCTCCGATTCTTGACATCAACTACTTTTGTCACTTACTTGATATCCTTGAAAACTATAATCCCATGGACGATGAACCCATGTAGGCTGCCGACCGTGTTGTCGCTCTGAGTACTCCTGGTTCCGCAATCACCATTCCTGAAACCGCAAACGAATTTTCCATTAAAGGTAACCATTTGACCCTCATCAAAGGAAACCAATTTGAATATAGAACATAAAACCGATCCACACAATACATTCAAAAATTCTCAAATATGTGATATGTTTTTAAATACAGAGACACACCGAAAATGAAGCGTTTGTTTGTCTTAAATGATGATTCCTCTATCTCTTACTAGAAAAGCAAAAACCTAGTTGGATGAACTCAACGAAGGAACTATCGAAACTTAGGATGAAATTCCCACTGCTTTTATCAGCCGATTCTTTCCCCCAGGCTTATTCGACCAACTCTTAGGAGAAATTCGAGCCTTGTTCCCAACATGAAAACGAAACTTCTAACCGATGCTTGCTTCGTATAGTAAAGAAATGATCAGAAACTGCATGGTCAACAACCAGTCCAAGGGCAATATCATTAAATATTTGATCATGATCTTTAGTGAAACACTTAAGAAGCTCTAATGTCGCAGCTGGAGGTATTTTCCTCTATATAAACACTTAAACTAAGGCTTATCAAATTCTCGAAGACAAAGTCTTACTCAAGCTCGATTGGGCTAAGCACCAAAAATCTAAATCATCTCTAAAGAAAACTGTCGCTTTTGGCCGAGAAGGCTCCAGT
This sequence comes from Tanacetum coccineum, assembly GCA_026074375.1. Lineage (NCBI taxonomy): Eukaryota > Viridiplantae > Streptophyta > Magnoliopsida > Asterales > Asteraceae > Tanacetum > Tanacetum coccineum. Next base: position 12,584 of record BQNB010081193.1, read on the forward strand.
TAATTATCTGACACTAGACAAAAATTATAGCCCAAATGGATGCCCCATGACCATGAAAAAAGGATGCTCATACAAAGAATGAAATCTCTTTCAAACCCTATATCTGACTATTGATGAAGACGACCAACCCAGACTCCTGAAGCAGAACAAAATTCCATGCAAACCTTCGACGTACTCATTTTTAGACAATTATTACGCTGACCTCAAATTCCGAGATAATTGGCGTATAAGAAGCGGAAGAAACGATTATAGTCGAGACAACTACCGATCAAACTCTAATGATAAACCTTATGATGTTCAAAGACATCTAAACGATTTCGTAAAATCTCAACAATCCACCAACGCTTTTGTTAAAGAAACATTTATGGACTTTAAAAGCCAACTCGAAACCATCATCAAAAATCATCAAGCGTCAATGCAAAATCTTGAATCCAAATTCGACAGGCTTGCTGAGAAGCAATCTGCTCGACCAGTAGATCGTCTATCCCAGTAATAACTCACCAAAACTAAAGGTAACTCAATCTAAACTGTAGGATCCCGTTACACTTTTACTTCATACAATTGATCATGAAATCGGAACTAGAAATGAGGAGGTGAGTTGTTTAGAGAGAGAAAGGAGGAGAGAGAAATGAGAGAGAAATGATATTAGATTTATTAGATATTTTTCCAACAACTTTAATTTTCCAAGTGGAAAATTCCGTATATACCCCGAACACTAAAAGAGTGTACGCGCGGGAATTTAACATAGGACCCAGCCACAGGGTTTTGCTTGGGATTACAAACGCACGAAACATATACAATATTAAAGATTTAAGCGCTCTCAAGCCCGACTCCCCAATAGTATACTATTACAAACATTAACCACAATAAAGACCGAGAGCTCGCAGCCATCAGTAGAGTCGACCAGCATCTCCTTGTTCGAACTCAAAAAATTTGAGGCATCAACAATCTCCCTGAAGTGACGTTCACTTGATAACTTCCTTCATAGAATCAGATGCAGATAGTTTTGTGTCGTTTAAGACTCGTGTGTCTGGGTTCTTTTCTTCGTTATATTTTGTAGCTTGTCCCCTTCATAGGCTTGTGATCTTGACTTGAGCCTTTTCATTGTATTGTTAATCGTCTTTTGCCACTTGCGAGCTTATGTGTCTTTTGACCAACATCTCATAAACTTTGCATTATCTGTAGAAAGCTTTAAAATCAGAGTTAGCGGAATCTTTGTCTTTCTATCTTGACTTCTAGATAGTAGTCCTTTGTAGATTGAGCATTTGAATGGGATTGATGTTTGCGTTTACCACCGTTTGACCTGCAGGTTTTTCGTTAGTGGGATAAACGAGGAAATTGATATGAAAATCAATCGACCTGTCACTCTTTAAGAAGTTTTTGTAACACATCGAGGAGATGTCAGTTTTTAGCAAAATTCATCAATACCGTCAATTCATTTACTGGGACCAAATGTGATATCCCAGCTGTCACAAGTTTGATTCATATAGAATATCGCAAGTCACCTACCAAGAGCTTGTTTGATGCTGACTCAAGCAGGATTTCCATCTTCATTGTGAATACTTATAGTATCACTCGGATGTTCTGGCAAATATCACAATGATATTGTGTAGGACACTTGGTTAACACTTGTGAACCTGATGCATGTTCACAATGTTGTAAATGAATGTGTCCTAAACGACGATTTTTACTTGACTCTTGGCTCTAGACTCGATAAGTGCATTATTGGTTAGTACTCGGAGCAGGCCTGGACAATATTGCCACCTATTCAATACACTTACTCTGATGAGATGTCAATGAATAACGTGTTGTATCTCCGTGACAAATGAGAACAAGTTTCTGTTAAAGTAAACCCGAAATGCTGGGAAGGGTTGTGCATTGCAATCTCTGGGTCCCAATGATGTCGTTTTAATGACAGCAATCAACTTGTGATCTGACAGTCATATGTATTGACCCGGTTTCTGCTTAAGTTGTGTGGAGGGCTTTCTTTGTTTAGACCCTTTATCCATAACATTTCTTTTAATTTTCAATGCCTTCAATGCTTACCCAAGACGTCATTACAACGACCTTGTTGTGATTGTTCATTTTAACTCAATCTTAGTCGGAATTAATCCCATAATACATTCATCTCCAATCATACCTAAGGACTCGAAGCTAATTTTCTAACTTTGGATTATCCTTGTGGTAGATCCTAACCGGTCTGGCATGGATCATTAGCGGATTGATGATTCCAAAACCTAACCCCTCTATGACTTCAGACTTCAGTATCAGTGAAATATAAGACTGTTAGTTTGGGGTTATAAATAGATCGCACACCAATAAAACCGCACCATCAACAACCTTTATTCTTCAGCGCCTATTTTAATTAACATATATCTACTCCCCTTTATTTTAATAAAAAAATAAAAACACCGTAACGTTTTTTGAATACCCATTGTGAGCCTTACAACGATATATTCTATGAAAAATAGCTGTGGAGAAAATATGGTCAGCAAATGAATGGTTCTGGAACTTTTGAAATGGTATTTGAAAACCATACAGAATGTGTCGCGAGTCGGATCGTACTGATTGAAAGTAAATCCAAGCAACAATTACAAACTCTTTTGTCTTTCTTTCGTGAACAAAACAAGCTCCCCCTCAAAAAATAGAGACCAATTGCGAAATTGTTGTCTGTTTCGAAGCAAACATTAATAAGGGACGGAGTGTCGTCTGAAACCACATTTTGACAAGATACTCTAGTGAATAGACATCGGAAATTCTCTTGCGACAAATTTGTGTGTCAACTTTAGAAAAACCAGATGTTATAGGACTTCTCTTTCTACACGGAAACGGTAATGCGCACATGAAACTTACACTTTCCTTTTCTTGAAGCTAAAAACATTGAATGTCTTGTAAAGGAACAGCTCATGACCAGAGAAACAGTTAATTTTTCTCGTTGTGAGGATAATTTATAAACCTTCCTGTTATTAAGTCTGGGTTATGTACTGACATTTGCACACAAGCCATTTTGAAAATTAGAATGACATGTTTTGAAACTATTTGCAACTCTCGCTCAACTTCATTTTACACACCCGTGTCATGTTAATCACATTTCTAAAGCACTGTCAATGTTATCGATTCAAGAGACATGTCGAGAAAGATTCTTTTTTGAAAATTATCTATTTTTTCTGATTTTGTATTTCTTTTTGCAGTTTTATATTTTTGGTATTTTGCTTTTCTCCTCAAAATATCGTACATGGTGATGTTTAGATGATGATATACAACGCAGTTCGTCATTTGTCAGAATAACCTCCAGATCAGCTGGAGTCAAACACATCTCATACCAATCCTTCTGACAAGATAACGTAAACCGCGGTCCGCATGAAGTGGCTTTCATAAACATGTCAACTAATTGAGTAATTCAGTTTCTACAAAAAAATAATATCAATTATACATTTTCAAACTCTTTTCCCTCCCTTCCTTTAATGAAATGATAGTCACGAGTATGGATGTGGCTTGTTCGCAGAATGTTAAACGAGGGTTAGCATGAGATTGCTCATGGGCTGACTGAGAAGAGTCCGCAATACAAAACTATTTATTGTTACACGTTCTGAACCAATAATCTTGAAGTTTTGTTGCGTTCCTCATACCACATTACTTAGAGCAAACTTGCAGATACACGCCACACGACTCCTGCCTCTGCTGAAGACATTGCAGTTGCAGTTCTCGTGTTACTCTTTATTAGACACATCCATGCTACAAGTTATATCAACTCAATAACTGTATCCCTCCACAGCGTGACTTCTTCCGAGTACAAAGGCTTCCGGACATGATCAGCGGTCTGAAAATGCTGTTAGCTCACAACCAGAATCCTTTGATACCAGAGTCCCATGATAAGGGTACCCTTTAGGTATTAAAAGATTCTTTTAACCCTCTTTGAGGTGCTTTTGGTGTTGTCGTGCTTTGAATAACGTGCTACAATAGCATACAGCGTGCACTAAGCTGTCTACTAATGTCAAGTACCTGATGACCCGATATTACTACATAATCAGATTAGGTCTAACGGGATTCCCACTCAAATCTAACATCTAGTCTGGTGTTTAGTAGCCCAATGGGGTACCAATGGAGTGACAGTTGGCCTATTATGCTTTTTCAGAATCTCTAAAGCGTACTTGGCCCTTATTGATAAAATACCCTTTGACTGGTGATCGTGAATCCCTAAAAGAATTTCATCTCTCCCCATTAAAGAAATTTCAAATCTACTGTGCATTAACTGTTTCAAATCTTTTGGAATATATTAGGGTTTGTAGACCAAAAATTATGTCATCAAACGTAATCTGCAACCAGTAGAATAATCCTCCCCGTATTTTACTTGAATAAGTTGGGAGCAATTGAACCTTTAGTAAAGCCTTTAGACAATAGGAGAGTTGATAGTTCATGTACCAGGCTCTTTGCGCTTAGGCTTTAATTCCATACAAATCTTCCTCAGTAGGTAAGACTTTTTCTGGAGTATCGGATCAACGACCCTCTGGCTGAGCAACATAAACCTCCTCCTGTCAGCTGGACCATTAGAGAAATTCGTTTTCACGTCATAAGCTGATAGATTGAAAAGACCTTGTGTGCCGCGTGTCAACGAAAAATACCGAACTAGCTTCCAAGCGAGCAATACTGGATGCAAATGATCGTCAAATCAACACCTCTTTTTCCTGAAGCATAACCTTTAGCAACAGAGTCGTGCTTTGTTTAGCATAATTATAGTCTGATCTTCCATCCTTCTTGTCTCTTCCATAAACCACTTTAAGCTTAAGAACCCCATCTTGCCAAATGGTTTGTCGACGAGTTCCCAGACTTTTAGTCTGTCGAACTGATGAAGCTAATCCTGCATTGCCTCGATCCATGCAGAATCAGCCATTAGCCCCCTTAATGTTCTTCTTCGGATTCAACAATACTCACAGTGAGCGCGAAATACACATTTCAGATCTGTGGCAAGTTTGTCGTCATTGTTATGAACTGGCAGGTTGGGATTTCCACAAACTTGTCTAATGGATGATCTCTTGGCCATCGGTAATCATGGACTTTGTGGTCAGAAATGATGCACTGGCGTATTACAACGTTGCGTGAGGAAGACTCACCAATTTCCTTATACCACCGTGTACAAAAAGGATTGATAAATTCTCCTTCTTGAACCGATGCATTCGGTGCTTTATCATTGTTGTTTTACCTTAGCCAGACCGTGTGTTGATTGTAAAATAATCTTCAGTAAAGGACTGAAGAGAAAATCTAACCCTAGTTTTTAACAATCTGTCTTTCTGCAGTAGGAACAACATTTTGTTTGGGGGCAGACGGGGGTCAGAGTTGTCATAATCTGAACGCCTTTTTGTCTGAAGGAACGAGCCTAAAGCGACATTTTCAACATGGAAGACATCTCTGTGTCGTTGTGGGGCGAGGTCTTGAACTGTTGTGATCAGACATCATTTCTTATCTGATTTTAACATCAAACTTAATATGAATGGGACGTCAACTATTAGGTGATCTAATCTCTTATCTCGTGTAAACATGATATCCCTATCGACCTGAGTAAATATACCCACCATTGACACATGGATCCCTTTTTTCTTTCATCTTATCCAGATGTTGTCTGTGTCTCTAGTGTGCGCTGTGGTGAGTGGGGGGGTGAGGGCGGGTGAACGCTGCTCGAGGAGAGGGGGCTACGAATAGCTAGTCGATGCTGTAGTTCAATGTTGGGTAAGCAAAGCAGTGACCTAAGAGCTGTGTGAAGGTATTGTTTGAAACTCAAAGATACCGAAAGAGGATCTATTCTAATGACAAATTAGGTGTAGAAAATGGATCCAAGAAGGTAATAATATAAAGAGCAACGCGAATAGATGACATACGAGGGATCCGACAATTGTGTATGGTTGGCGAGTATAGTTGGTTAATGTATATTCCATTGAGTGTTACTGAGCAGCCAGGTCACAGAAACTGTTTGTCTTGGCTGTACATTAACCCCTCTCCCACCGCCCATCTCCATGATACTGTCAGTACGCTCGCAGCCAAGTCAACGGTTTTCGCAGCAGGTGTGCCCGCTCTAACCCTAGTGTCCGTGTTATCCGTGCCTTTGCCGGTGGTGTGGTAGTAGTTCTCGTAGCACCCCCCCCGGACGAACCGTAGATGGTGTGTATGCCGTATGGTATTTGTTTTTCTGTAGATGGAGTATCGAGGAGGGAAGATTACACGTTTAGAGTGTTCAAGATACACCCCAGACCATATTTATGCCTTCTGTCTTGGAAATTAACATGAGGGATTTCTTGGTTACCAAGAATGGGCATGTTGCCTTAGTCTGTCAGATTACGTCGGAAACGCCTTCATACCATGATAGATGAAGCTAATACAGAACGTGGACTTTGATCGCAATATGGCGTGGTTGAAATCGCATCAGATGCATCGCGACGTCTTTATACAATCCCCTTGTATTACCTGGGAGTGTTTTCCAGGCCCACAACCGTTTGGTCTACGGGTCGCACCAATACGCTGTTCCCCAAAGTTAGTATCATGAATCTGAGCTCCATTCACGAATCATAACTGCTTTGACGAATATCACCTTCATACATCATTACCATCTAGATAAAGCGTCCCCCCTTATATGCATTGCAACAGCGCATTGGAATCACCCACACCCATTGAGCCGGCGCCCAAAACGCCAAACCAATGTCGCCCTGATGTGCCCCTCTTTTAGGTCGCAACCCCCTTCGCGAACAAAAATTGCTATTACAGCACGGGTTTCACAGAGCACGAACAAGTGGTAGAAGATCCTTGGGATGACGGTATGACCAACCTTTAATTAGGGACAGCCCTGCACAATATCTTTCATATCTTTGAATACGTCCCGGTGCTGTAATCGCCGTATCCGCACGCCCTTTCTACGTCAGACCAATCTGGGTCGACCCAGGCAAGCAGCCTTTGGTGCATGCTATAGCTCTGACCACAGCGCAAGGGGCGAAGTCAGCCGTAAGAATTACAAAGCCTCGCACAAGAGACTTAGTCTCATCTCGCAGAACGCCCGCCGGGCCTCATCGCCCGTTACGTCCGTTCTGGGGTGTGAAATAATCAGATTTATCCCCTGCAGACCCCTCTCGACAACGCCCTGTCGCTATACCTCCCCGCCAAAACCACCCCCCACTGCGCATCACCTGACATTTGACCACGACCCAAGAAACGATATCGCTTTCGTGCCAAGCGACGTCCTACCCCCGCTGTTTTGCTCGGTGACATTCTCCCATGAACACTCCGCCTCCCTCCCCCCCCGCCTCCCCAAGACAATGGTCGCATTCCACCAGCTCATTTTTCCACAACACCACGTACCCACACCATTCGCACCCCCCTCACATAACACCCAACGCCTTGCGCAAGCCCATCATGGTGACTTTGTGCCGACCATCGTCAACCTGAATAGGATGCAGATAAGTCCACTCTGCAAGAGGAATTAGAGGACCGATGGAACAATTGGACCCACGATTGGCTCCTCCGGCCTATTGCAACAACCCTCCATACGATACACCATAACCGGGCCGTACCATGTCTCCGAGGGCCTACAACCTAATGAATAGGCAGTCCTTGCATCTGTCACCTCCTCTACGCCACCCACTCTATTAACACTTCCTGCACGCGGTCATAATGTGATCCCTTACACTTTACCATCATTGCCCACACAATCGCACACCCCCATAAACCGCATTCCGTTGCTAATGACTCTCCTACCCCCTACATCACGACCCATCTTGCATGGAAAAATTTCGAATCGTGTTATCAGAAAGCCCTCTGTTTCTTATGGGTGTGTTGCATACAGATTATTTGCTTTTCTCGTTGGGTTCACTAGCCACTAATAGGCAACTAACATTAGGCTTCTTAGTTATCTCTACTAAGGGGCATTCACACGTCTTTCAAGTATCTAGAAACACAGCACATAGATCTGAATTAAACACACATTTTCACAATCAGCACAAACAGCATTTGCATTCGAAGATTCTTGTGAGTTGAACTGTCATTACACATAGTTAACAGACTTTTATTCTAGAAATAACAAGAAAATCCTATGTGTCTTCTACTTCCTTCTTTGAAAACTATCACTAGCTAATGTTCTTGGCACGACCTTAATCGTTCACGTGATAAGCTCTTAAGCTGGGTCTGCTAACACTAGTAGAGTGTATTAACTCCTTGAAGATTAGACATGTGAGGATTCTATATTCCTAGAAGCATGAGGCAACTGTGGATGTTCTAGTTTGTGTTGTGTGGATGCAATTCTAAACAAATCTGTATTAAGACATTGTGTTTCGAACCACTTGTTTCTATTCTGAGGCAAAACTCTGTTGAAGTGACTGTTTAAATAAACCATCCGGCACATTAGTTTATAACCGACTGTTTCGTTTAAAACTTCTCTCATTTCAGGATAATTTTGAAAAAGAGTCGGTTTTCCTAAAACTGGATCATTTGGGGAATCCGTTGAGCATTGGTTTCGAACAACAGACGGTTTAAATCAAACTGAGTTTCCACAGACTTTCCTTGTTACCAGAATGATTTTCTTTAACATCATTTTTCACCATGTTGTTATCTGCATTTGAGCTTTCCAATCTTGTATTTCATGATATTGTTTTTCACGTTCTTTATTCGAAATACAATTTGAAGCATTTTTCTATGCAACTGGGTTGTTTTTTCATACTGTTCTTTACAATTTGTAAAGAAAGTTCAAGAGAAATCGAGTGTTTTTCCAAGTTTAGCAAAACTTTTTAACAAATTATTATGAACTTCTTTGTTAACAGATTCAGTTTGTTTTGAAAGCTTTAGTGCAAGACATTCACATTCTTTGACTTTATGAAGATACATGCATTGTAATTCAGTATTAGCATTTAAATGAGACATAGAATGCAAATATGAACATGTAACATCTTTAGACACACACTCTTCGAGAAGTAGATCATATATGTTTGAAAAATCAGCCTTTTCTGATTCCAAGTTCGTCAAGCTTCCTTTTCAGGGAAGTAACAATACTCAAATCGGTCATTCATTTCCCTTTTTTAGTTCATGAACAAAACAATGACTATCCAGTATAGTTTTGTCTGAAAGAGGCATTAACAAGATTTTGATCAAAACTTCCGTACTCTTACAGTTGGGTTTGGAAATGCCCTAACCTAATGATTAGACAAGTTTGTTGACAAATTGTTTCTAAAAATGATTGAAGTTGTTTGTCATTTCATTATACAGTAGTTCTACTTGTAACTAATGATTTAGACATGGGTGAAAAGCCAACGTTTTTAGCAATGTTTGGTTTGTCCTAGTAACAACGTTTTTTCACCACATTGTCTTCCTAACTTCTTTAGCGCGTTCCCAACTGATCAAATAGGCGTTGATGGTGGTTTAAAGTTTCATAAAGACTGGTTTTGATATGTGTAATTATATGGTTTCACTTTGTCTTTTTAAACCAATTTTGATCCTACTCTCCTTTTCAAGAGTTCGTCTCTTCGCCCATCGAGCAAAATCTATTGCAGGGATCAGAAGTATCATATGGATCTCATGACAAACGAGGCTTATCAGATTAGAGCTCTCTTGAGGTACTTTGGATAGCAAAGGAGTTGATTCCACCATTATAACGTTTGCCATTAGGTGCTAACATGTGAATGGTCGAATTGCCTGATATGGTGTTTATAAAAAGAATTTCATTTAAAAACGTTATTTGTTTGTCCAAATTCAATCACGTGTCAATGTCATTTCCTTCCTTTAACCGTTAGAATCCGAAATAACCTAACTGTTTTTTCCTCTTTGAGTTGACCTTCAATATTGTGACCTAGTTAACAACTCTTTTTTGACTACTCATCGTTTTTCGATTGACAACTTTGAAATTTCATAAGGTTTTAGTTTTTAAAAAACCCTCTTTAGTCAATGTCTTTAAGAGCTAATAGTCCTAGAGTTTCATTTAACTTTGTTTGAAGTAATTTTATAATCTACATGTTTCCGTTAGGTCATTAAGGCCGATGTACTATTACCTCAAGCTCAGTCTGTTTTGGTCTAAGTACAATCCGAGAACTATCCCAACTGCTAGTAGCCATCTCCCTAGAGCCCGTACTAGTCTCATACAAAGGTTTAGTTTTGCACCTTTTTTCAAATCTTGAGTCAATGATGCGTTTCTTTCTTTAAATTGCTTTAAATACCGTCTTTGTTTTCCGCCGTATCCAAGAGTCAAATCAACATTAAATTACAAGCGAAGCACGCTCATCAACACATTCCAGCCGCATTTATTGATCAACCTGATTGTCATTATACAAATAATTTGATAGAATCAGGAATTATATTGCTATCATCCTGCTCCAAAACATATGGTCTTAATGGATTCAGGTTGCGCAGACTGTCATCTCACATTGCAAACACATCATTTTTCTCATGGTTTTGTTGTAACCTGTTCCAATGCTGACTACTAGAACATGGTCTTCAGGTGAGACCCTCCTGAATCTTTGCCCAGGTAACGTAATGTGCTCTCCAATTCTTGGTTCAATCATTTTCTTCATCCGAGTCTTCTACCAGTCAGCTTGCTCAGCTTGAAGTGGCACACCTTGTTCAGCTGATTGCACATCATCATCTTTCTCCTTTGATACGCGTAGTCTTTAACCCGCTCTGGCTTCCTGCATTCCCTAGCATAGTGTCCAAATCCCTTGTCAGTTAAAGCACAGTACCTATTTTGTTGCACTACCGACTGCCTACTGTTTCCCTAGCCCCAGCAACTGTCATCCACCTTGATTCCCAAAACTGCCTTGACTGATTGTCTTGTTATACCATGGTGTGGTATTCTTCAGTTTGTTCCTGGAGTTGGAAGAAGTCGAGAGGTTGTTGTTGTAGGTTTGTACAGCTTCTTGAAAATGAGAACTTAGCAAGGAGTGCAAGTTCTTTTCTTCATATCCTTAATCCCTCCGAGCTTGTTCTGGATACACTGGCTTCCTCAGAAACGGACTCAGATTGAGGCGTAAGTGTTGGCGGATCTCGTTGCCCTTGTGTCTGGTAGAAGCACTTGTCGTAGTGGAAGAAGATGCATGTATGATGGTGCATTTCGATCTTTGAGGTTATTGGTGCCTAGATAGTAGTTAGCATGAATATGGTTGAGCAGCCGCAACAAGTGCTAATGGATTTTGCACTCTGCTAATATCTCTCAGAAACGGATGTCATTAACATCATTTGAATCTAGCCTTCAAAACGTCAAACAGCTTTATGATATGAGACTGTGTCTATTCCTGTCTCCTGCTTTGACAACCGTCACAAATCTTGACCATTCTGGTAGAAGTTAGCTGAAGAAATTGACCATTCACTGCATTGGGAAAACTTGCAAGTGTTCCTTGCAACACATCCTAGTTCTTATAAAACCGTGAGTAATAAACTCCATGGATATTCTCCATCTCGAGAAGTAAATTTCCCAAATTCCCAAAATAATGTCCTTTACATCTTGTACGTTTTAAACGATTCCCCTTGTTTCTCCTTTCAATGGCGGTCCACCATCTCCTTATATGTGTTGCATGCATCAACAGATGAGTAAATTTCATCCCCAGTACCAGTCCAAAAGCAAGAAAATAGCTACCTTTTCAGCTTGACAGTAAAGTCCTGTTCTCTGCTGTCATATTGTGTAATTGTTCCTCAGCTTCTTCATGTAAGCTAACTGGTAGAATGGTTCGCTGCTGCTTCAAACTGCTGCAATGATACATTTGTAGGCAATAGAGACCTCAAAGATGCAGCTTCCTCAGATATTCACCATTTGATTTAGTGTCAAGGTAACGTAGAAAACGCGAACGCCACTGAGAATATCTTCCTGGTCCAAGCATAGGTGGACGATCTTTTGAACCAGCTGCCATGATATTGTTGTGCATTTGGCTATCTGTTGAGGATTGTTAAACGAGTAGACATGAGGATGAAGTATGAAATATGAAGTTGTAAAGATTTTGCTGGATCTTAAAGTGGATATGATGTGATTGAGGTTTGTGGTAGTTGAGCAATTCACGTTCACGGGATTTTACACGTCTATGATTAATACCAGAACAAACCAGAAATAACTGGATTTGTTACAAAATCAATAGAAAACCGTGAATGATTTGATTCGGAATCAGCAGGCCACATGATTTAATTGAATTTTCTTAAAAAAACAGAGTATTTTTCATGGCTATGGGATTAAGGTATTTGTTTACAAAAAGCTCACCAAACTGAAAACGGGCCTTTACATAACAGATGGGCCGGGAGCTAAACAAAAGCAAAGTCTAACACAAATTCCAAAAACTGAAAAATGTCAATAAATCATAGTAAACGAGCTTTTTTGGGCCTTAAGAAATCCGTCATGTTTTTCTCTTCGATTTGAGAGGTCACGGGCCTGAAACGGAGTTACGGATCAAAAGTTATGGCTGTTTTACTGAAACCCTTTTCTTCACGCAAGATTTCTAGACAAAACGCAGTGCCTTTTGAATCAAAACGCAATGAACTTTATCAAAACGCAGTGGTTGAGATTTGGTCAAAACGCAATGCTCAAAACGCAATGGTCAAAACGCAATGAACTTTATCAAAACGCAGTGGTTGAGATTTGGTCAAAACGCAATGCTCAAAATGCAATGGTCAAAACGCAAATGAACTTTAATCAAAACGCAGTGGTTGAGATTTGGTCAAACGCAATGGTCCAAAACGCAATGAAATAAAAAACTTTGAGATAGTAGAAGATTGTTCAACTACTTAATGTTTCAGAATCTCTTAAAGATAGGGATGTTAGGTTTAGGGGAAGCCGATTCATAAACTTTCGCCAAAAAGAAGTCTATGAAGAAAAGCTTTTAAGGCATGCTGCATGAATTGGGGGAAGTTAATCCAACTCATGCATGCTACAAATGGTTTTCTGTTCAAGTAAAGACACAAAGATCCAAGCGGATTACAAGTTTTTCAAGACCTGTGAACTCAGAAGACAACTTCAGCTTTGGAAGCGCTTTGAAGACAATATAATATAGAGAGGGAGGGGAGGGGGGGGGGTACAATTATAGGGGAATATAGAGGAAATATAGAGGGGGGAGGAGGAGGGAGAGGGGGGGGGGAGTCTTTTTTTTTTCCCCAAAAAAGACGCTTCCAAGCTGAAGTTGTTCTTTTGAGTTCACCAGGTCTTGAACTTGTACTCCAGCTTGGATCTTCATGTCTTCTACTTGGACAGAAACCATTGTAGTAGCATGGTTGGATAACTTCCCCTCAATTCAATGCAGCCATGTCTTGAAAAGCTTTCTTCATAGACTTCTTTTTGGCGAAGTTTCTGAATCGGCTTCCCCCTAAACCAACATCCCTATCTTAAGCAGATTCTGAAACATTAACGTAGCTTGAACAATCTTCTACTTATCATCAAAGTTTTTTATTTCATTGCGTTTTGACCATTGCGTTTTGACCAAATCTCAACCACTGCGTTTTGATAAAGTTCATTGCGTTTGACACATTGCCTTTTGAGCATTGCGTTTGACCAAATCTCAACCACTGCTTTTTGATAAATTCATAGCGTTTTGACATTGCGTTTGAGACTTTGAGCGTTTGACCAAATCTCACCATTTTTTCAGCGTTTTGATAAGTTCATTGCGTTTGATTCAAAAGGCACTGCGTTTTGTCTAGAAATCTTGCGAGTGAAGAAAAGGGTTTCGATAAAACCAGCCAAACTTTTGATCCTAACTCCGTTTCAGGCCCGTTGACATCTCCAAATCGAAGAGAAAAACATGACGGATTTCTTAAGGCCCAAAAAGCTCGTTTACTATGATTTATTGACATTTTTCAGTTTTTTGGAATTTGTGTTAGACTTGTTTTTGTTCTAGCTCACGGCCCATCTGTATTCTAAGGCCCGTTTCAGTTTGGTGAGCCTATTTAAACAAACAACCTTAACCCTAGCCAGAAAATATCTGTTTTTAGACAATTATATCATTGCCGCTATTCCGAATCAAATCATTCACGGTTTTCTATTGATTTTGTAAAATCCCGTTAATTCTTTTATCGGTTTTAATCATAGACGTGTAAAATCCCGTGAACGTGAATTGCTCACACAACCACAACCTCAATCACATCATATCCACTTAAGATCCAACAAAATCTTTCACACTTCATATTTCATACCTATTCATTCATCATGTCTACTCCAGTTAACACATCCTCAACAGATAGCCAAATGCACAACAATATCATGGCAGCTTGGATCAAAAGAACATTCCATCCTAAGCTTACCAGGATGATACTTCTCAGTGGCGTTTCGCGTTTGCTACGCTACCTTGACACTAAATCTAATGGTGATATCTGAGGAAGTGCATCTTTGAAGGTCTATATTTGCCTACAAATGTACTCATTGCAAGCAGTTGAAGCAGCATGAACATTCTAACCCGTACTTGCACATGAAGAAGCTGAGACAATACCAATATAACAGCAGAGAACAACGTTACTTTCAAGCTGAAAAAGGAACTATTTTCTTGATTTTGACTGGTATTGGGGATGAAATATACTCAACAGTTGATCATGCAACACATCTAAGGAGAATGTGGACGCCATTGAAACGCTACAAACCCAAAGGAGGGAATCGCTACACTAACAAGAAGTAACGACCAATCAATTTTTTGGAAATTGGGAAGTTTACTTCTCGAGATGGAGAATCCATGGAGTCTTATTACTCCCGGTTTTATAAACTGATGAATGAGTTGACAAGGAACAACTTGCACGTTACACCATGCAGAGAGAATGTTCCAATTTCTTCAGCAAAGTTCAACCATAATGGTCCAAGATGTGTGACGGTTTTGTCAAGCAGAGACAGGAAAAGACACAGTCTCATATCAAAAGCTGTTTGACATTTTGAAGCAGTTTCAAAATGAAGTTAATGATATCCGTATCTGAGAGATTAGCCAAAGTGCCAATCCATTAGCACTGTTGCGGCTGTCTCCAACCATATTCAGATAACTACTATCGGCACCAAACCTCAAAGAATCGAATGCACCATATACATGCAATCTTCCTTCCACACGACCAAGTGCTTCTACCAGACACAAAAGGCACAGAGATCGCCAAACCACTTACTCCCAATCTGAGTCCGTTTCTGAGGAAGACATGATCGCAGAACAAGCTCGGAGGGATAAGGATATGAAAAAGAACTTGGCACTCCTTGCTAAGTATTTCAAGAAGCTGTACAAACCTACCAACAACAACCTTCGAACTTCTTCCAACTCCAGGAACAAGACTGAAGATACCACACCAAGGTATAACAACGACAATCAGTCAGGGCAGTTTGGGAATCAAAGGACGATGACAGTTGCTGGGGCTAGGGAAACAGTAGGCAGTCCGGTAGTGCAACAAAATGGGATACAGTGCTTTAACTGCAAGGGGATTGACACTATGCCTAGGGAATGCAGGAAGCCAAAGCGGTTTTAAAGACTACGCTATCACAAGGAGAAGATGGTGATGTCAAACCACTGAACAAGGTGTTCCACTTCAAGCTGAGCAAGCTGATTGGCTAGAAGACACGGATGAAGAAATTGATGAACAAGAATTGGAAGCACATTACAGTTACATGGCAAAGATTCAGGAGGTCTCACCTGAAGAAACCAGTTCTAGTAGTCAGCCATTGGAACAGGTACAAAACCATGATGAAAATGATGTGTTTGCCAATGTGAGACGACATTCTGAGCAACCTGAATCCATTAACGACACATATGTTTTGGAGAAGGATGATAGCAATATTATTCCTGATTCATCAAATATATGTACTAATGATAATCAGGTTGATCAAAATGCGGCTGAATGTGTTGATGAGCGTGCTGCGCTTGCTAATTTGACTCTTGATACGGAGGAAAACAAAACGGTATTAAAGCAATTAACCTAGTTAAATATCCCGCGCGTCATTTAATGCGACGGGGTATATAAGCTTTTTCTACCATAGAAAAAGTTAGTTGTTCATTTTTCATATAATATCTTTTCCTTTTTCTCTCTCATTTCTCTCTCCTCTTTCTCTCTCTAAACAACTCAATCTCTCTTTCTCATTTCTAGTTCCGATTCGTGTTTGAATCTATGAAGTGAAGTGTTTCGGGATCCTACAGCTCGTAAAGACATTGACATACAAGAGGGTTTAAAAACTAAAACCTATGAAATTTCAGTTGTCAATCAGAAACACGATGAGCTAGTCAAAAAGAGTCTGTTAACTAGGTCACAATTTGAAGGTCAACTCAAAGAGAAAAGTAAGGTTATTTTGGATTTAAAGGTTAAGGAAGGAAAAGACATTGACACGATGATTGAAATGGACAAACAAATAAAGTTTTTAAATGAAATTCTTTATAAACGCAATCAGTCAATTCAGACCATTCACATGTTAGCACCCAAATGCGCAACGTATAATGGTAGATCAACCTTTGCTAATCCAAAGTACCTCAAGATGGCTCAATCTGATAAGCCTCGTTTGTATGAGATCCCATATGATACTTCTGATCCTGCAAACAGATTTTGCCCCCGATTAACACTCCATAACATATATATCACACAAATCGAACAAGAAAAGAGAAAGAGGGTGAGTTGTTTAGAGAGAGAAAGAGGAGAGAGAATTGAGAGAGAAAAGAGAAAGATATTATTTTTGATATAATGAACAACTTCAATCACTTTAGAACAATCTGTCAACAAACGTGGTCTAATCATACTAGTAGTGCATTTCCAAACCCAACTGCCAAGAGTATGGAAGTTTTGATCAAAATCTTATTAATGCCTCTTTCAGACAAAACAATACTGGACAGTCATTGTTTTATTCATGAACTAAAAAAGGAAATAAATGACAAGATTTTGAGTACGTTAAATCCCTTGAAAAAGAGGTTGACGAACTTGAATCTGAAAAGGATGATTTTTCAAATATGTATGATCTTTTTTTTTTGAACGGCAAAATTTTATAAACTAGCAAGGAGCTAGAAAAGTGTGTGTCTAAAGATGTTATATGTTCATATTTGCATTCTCTGTCTGAATTAAATGCTCATACTGAATTGCAATGCATGTATGGTATGTGCCTAAATACACATACCTTTTACCTTTAAAAACGAGCTGAAATAACCAAAAACGGACTTAAAATGCCAAAGATACGCTTGTTTT
>BQNB010081194.1:0-29697 GCA_026074375.1 Tanacetum coccineum
ACATCTACTAGAGGTTATCCTTATGTTTATAAAAGGATCTCTAGGAAGATAATAAGGATATAGAAAAACACGAGTTAAGAATTATTAGTATTGTATTAGGGATCTGCAATTTAGGCAGATTCAAAAGGTTTATAATAGAAATCGTTTGAGAAACTATTGTGTGTTCTTCTTAAGTACTGCCAACTAGATTCCGCATAGTTGACAGTATATCAGTGTTTCATAAAGGAATATCGATCCTACAAAATCACGCAACCTGATTGGTCCAATTTTTTTTCTATATGATCGATTTGGCTAAAAAAAACTCCGAAGTAATGTAATTATTTTATTATATAAAAGATTGGAGCTTAATTTGATCAAATTATTTAATTTTATTCAGATTTATAAAAAGTGCTAAAAAACATATGTGTTAATTTTGTAAGAAAAAACTTAAAATACAAAGAGGTACTTAACTAAACTTTAATTGTTAAATTTCAAATTAATTATATGGATTTAAACATATTTATAAGTTTTTAAGTTTTTTAATAACTTTATATAAATATCCCTTATACTTCATATTTATATAAAAAATACAATAATATGTTATTATTATTTATAAATATTACAATAAGTATATATTAAACTAATGTATTTGCAAGGAATTATAAATATAAAAAGAAAGGCACACGTTACATTAACATGTAAATGCCTACACGAGATTATATATATGCTAACGACTCATATCATTCCTCTTTATGAGATTAAGTAAGGATATCTGGAATAATATTCTTTTTTAACTATCTGCATTCAACGAGTCATGTTATTCTTTTTTATAAGTTTAACGTGAGCACATGTTTATGAATCAGAATAAATTATTATTAACAAAAATATAAATATTAAAATAAAAGCACGACCTCACACGTACTGCATTATGAAAATAAATTGGCGAGATTCTACATATGAGAACAACACGTATTTTTTCAAGCTTATTATTATTTATTACTAAACTTACATAATGTCTAGAACATGATATCAATAGTTGAATTTAAACAAGATTAACTTGCACCATGCCATTTAAACAACGTCAAATCCATCGTGCAACAAATATCTATACAAAATATTAACCGATATTAACACATAATGAAAAAGTTATGTAAAAACTCATGTGTACACGGGTATTATAACTATGCAAGTATTAAAAATTTATTATAACTTTATGAAAAAATCTTAAACACACAACAACATAGATTTATTAATTATCACAATATTTAACTTCATAACAAAATTATTGAAATACTATTATTCGTTATACTATTTTCGCAAACACTGCGCATGCACAAGTTCTAAACTAGTGGATGCCTAAACTAGGTACATCGTTATTCTAACTGTAAAACTTGCATAATTGCGGAACTTAAAAAGATCTTAATTGTAGGATACCATCGACATGTGGTTTATAATTTGTTTGAATCACATTTTCGCAAAATGGGCGGGTCGAGCAATGGGCCAAATGGGCTTGGGTTACTAATATGCGCACGGATTATATTTACACTACGACAAAGTTTAAAATATTGGAGTTCTCAAATGTCTCAAAGATGCAATGATAAAAAATTGTTCTAGAGGCCTTAATGCTCATTTAGAAAAATAAGGAATCTCTCGTACATTATTGACTATAGAGATGGTAAGGGCATCGTAGGCGGCGAGGTGAGGGTATAAACGTCGGACCAGAGAAAGTCGCGAGAACTGGGCCAGAGGATATCAGGACGAAGACCGGATCATGACCGAACTATATTCGTGTCTCGGTCTCAGGTTCGTCATTTTCCTTTATTTTTGGTCCTATCGGTGTCATGGTGCGAGTCCGGGAGATTACCGGTATCGGTACAGTTACGAAACCGGCGCAATATTGCCTTGTGTTTGGAGCCGGTACCGAGAACTGTGTAAATGATAACCGAACTGATCAGACTTCCGACCCTGACATAAACGAACCAGAGTTTCTCGAGTCCAGTTTTCGAGTTCTGGTAGAGTTTAAGGACTTCCGTACTTGGGTATTCGGTGTATTGATTCGGTCAGATGTTCGTCGATCCTGTGAGTTCGTTTTTCGGACGGTAAACACTACTAGTGAAGCTACAATTTATTGACCAAGTTTACATTATGGAAAATAAGCGACAAAAATTAACGGGAGGATAAAATTTATATTTCTAAAGTGTCGTTTGGTTTGTTGCTATGAATCACATTTTATATGCATTGATACGAAGATAGAATGGGTACGTGTACTAGTCGTGGAATCCATTCGATATCAATGTTTGGTTTGATTTGGGTATCATAATATAATATAGGAGTAAGGGCCACCAAACCAAAACCGCACATAAATACCAGAAATTATAAATTGAATAGTGAGTGAGAGTAAATAATCAATTGCAATGAGATTCTTTAGATTATCTAAAAAAATTAAAAGAAGATGGATGTGAGGACCCTCGCAATGATTAGTACTTTCAAACCAACTATCTGAGGGGTGGGGCCGGGTCAAGGGCGGGTCGCATTAAATTTTTCCGGGTCGGTGCGTCTGCCAATTGTATATAGTATATAATTATCAAACAAACAATGTTATTCACTATGAATGTATTTCTTCATTGTCATTCTAATACACCAAACACACCCAAAGTAAAATTATACAGTATAATATAATAGAGGAAAAAAGAGGAAAATCATTACGGTAACTAGGGGTGTCAAAAAAACTCGACCCGGACCTGAACCGATTAAGCCTATTCGGGTCGGGTTACTCATGTCAAAAAAAATTATTCGGTTTTTTGGGTCAATCCGAGTAACCCGATTACTAAATAGGGTCGGGTATCAGGTATGGAATTTTTGGCTAACTCGGGTCCGGGTCGACCCGAATGACCCGAATAAGATTTATTTTTATTTTTTTAAAATAAATTTTATATTTAAAAGAGCACAAAAAAGGTTTTTTTTTTTACATTTTACTCATATTCGGGTTGACCCGAACCCGAATTGACCCGAACCGAATTAACCCGAACCCGTCGACAACCACAGGGATGGACGGTGTGATTAGTAAAGTTTAAGGACAAAATGTAGAAAAATGTGTAAACCACGTGGACAAAATTTGTAATTAATCCTAAATAAAGGCACAAGAAAGAATGGTTGTATATAAAATTGACTCATCCTATGTTTCAACTGTTTCCCTACGGTAACTTGCAGTTGGGTTACTTGGGTACATATTATTTTGTTTTCAAAAAAATCGTACAAGTTAAAAACGGAACACAGAGACATAGAGTGACAACATTATCTACACAACACAAATATTTTGCTTTTAAGGATTTTACAACTGTAAATATAGTGACAAGAGGTACAATTCAATAGTGAAGTAGGTGTATGTAAACAGTTTCTCGTATGGTTCTGGACTTTATGGTTCCTATTGTGCAGTTCTCCAGCCCGACAGTCTGTAGTTCCACAGAAAATTTAGGCCCAAAGTCGTTTTCTCTTTGCTTTTGTGATTAAAGACTGTCGTGGTCACACTGATCACATCATCATACCTTCCCACCACTCTCGCTTCTTTATGCTCGGTGTGAGGAGGTTAGACTCCCTGAACACGAAGCTGATAACGACTTGACCGTGATGCCGAAGCCTAGTCGCCTCGACCACAAGCACAACTAAATTCATGGCGTGCGGCTGCTCTAATATTATGACGTTTTAGTTTTTATCACTTGACACCAAAAAAATAGATAATATAACAGTTTTAACAAAGTTTGGAAAGAAAATAACTTTCGATGTACATGTTATTTACACCCTTAGAGGAGTATTGCATCTTTTCAATTAGTTGAGCTATGATGAAAATTAGTCCTTCAAAGAAAATTGTTTATCGGTTAAAACACTAGATTAAAAATAAGAGGTGATAGATGAAAGAGTTTTGACATAGAGGTGTCTCGGACCATTTCCCGCAAACCTAGTGGATATCTATGACGCGGATCTGGTGGACCGCGACTCCAGGAACCTTCTGTGAGGTCAGCTGCATCTCCGATTGACGCACCCAGGAAAAAACTGTCCAAGATAAGGTGATCTTGTTCTCGTCGGTTCTGTTATGTTTTTTTGTTTGTAACAAATATGGCATGTCATATATCCTTTAGTTTTAATTTGGTAAGATGCTGTTAACACCACAACCTCATGTAAAATTTTGTTCGTATTTATAAAGTTTACCGGAGTGAAACCCTATACGCAAAAACAGTAGATTAAAAAGAAATCCTGGTAATGTTTAAAGAAATCCAGCTTAAGATTTGTAGGCACAACTCGTAGGAGGAAGAAATAGCAATTCTCCAAGTTTTAACATAATGGCCATGCTGACTCCGGGCCGACCAAAAGGGTAGTCAAAAAGGGGAGAAAATTAATCCCCTTTGGACACGGAAGTTCACCTGCGGCGACTCCGGGCTATCCAAAAGGATAGGCGCCCTAGGATTAGTCGGCTCACAATGTCGAGTCAGAAACCCACGTAAAAAAAAAAAAACATAATGGTCATGCCAAGCGAGCTGCAATATCTTTTAGTCTCAGAATACTCTCAACATGAATCATGTTGCAATTAAACACGAGAAGATCTTCACTGTGAAAAGTTTAGAATAAAATATCTCAGTTTAAATTTAAGATTATTTGGTAATTAGAGGAATATTATCAAACTTTTCACCTTCTTTTCCTTGAACTCTGCACAAAAGGAAGTCTTTAGAGAGAAAGTGAGTCAAAAATTATATTTGGGTCATTGCTTTTTCCTTTCGAATCCAGCCATGTTAAACCAAAATAAACTTGGAAACACTGTATTTTGGAGATGATAGAAAGATCGATTACTTCTTCATGATTAAGCTTCACATGTGCAGTGCAGGATAGTAGATGAACTATGTCCAAAACAATATTTAACAAAAACGAAAATGACAGTCATGTAATTGGGCCATGATCGTTTAGTAGTAGACACAAGGGTTACCTATAACCGAATACCAGTAAACATATTCCGGTAATATATATATCTATATTTGCAGCAATGGGAAAGCCATTAAGATCAACCGGTTTCCTGTTCAAACTCATCTCCTTCGGACTCCTCTGCATTGTCAGCATCATCATCGTCTGCCTCATTGTCAAACTCTTCTTTCTCATTCTCAACAACTGTTTTCCCTATCACAATTAGGTTGCTATTTATCTTGCTGATTTCGTTATACTGCAACAACAAATGTATCAGAGATAATATTTCCGTTATGACGAATAAAGAGCCAGCAGAAAAATGTGTAAACACTTATTAACTATAACATAAGTAATATGCACATTTGGATAACAAGAACATCAAACATCTATATACATAAAAAGACTGAAAACAGGTAGTGATAAACGAGTATAGAGAAGCTGCTTATGATGGGTTACTAATTTGGATTTAGTTTTACGTGGCAGTGGGTAAGAAACAGCCTACGAACCCGAAGAATCAGGTTAGCAGCATACAAGTTGTGTACTAAATCTATTTACCGGGTGTAACAACCTTTTACCCAAAAAAAGTTGTGTACTAAATCAAACGACAACGAAAAAACTTAAAAAGCGTATAGAAACTTAATACTCTTACAATAATCATGAGTCACCCTTCACGTAAGAATCTACAGTTTCTGGATGACATTTAGTTTCCTACTATCCTCATTAGCATTTAACCTAATTCTTTTTGAGAACTTGGCAAACTTAGGGGTATACACCCACCCATTGAAAAGAATATCAGCTACAACGTAAAGATATCGATCTACTGGTAGTGACTACGTAACCGCAGTGTGAACCAGATGAGGGTTGGACGAGAAAGGCTAAATCTCATCTATCTAAAACACAGGGAACCTACCTCTCATCCTAGAAATTAGCAGGTATGGAATAGCCAATATCCTCACCCCAAGCTTCTACTAATTACCACTTCTGCTAATTCAAAGAAATGAAAAGTCAGTAAGAACAATAGCACATTCTAAGAAATTCTTGAAGGTTACCACTTTAGCCTGCTTGCAAAACACATGCTCAAATCCTCACTTTTGTTCAAAAATATGCGCTGCACAAAGTTCACCATGACCAATTTGGATAGTAGTTAATCTAAACCCGTTTGACCCTAAGCATAACGCATATCAGAAAATCTAAACAAAATGAGTTAACCCTACATGCGTTTCTTTGCAGCCTCCCTAATACTGTAGTCTTTATCAATATGGCCAGCCTAAATACATGCCAGTTCGAAGCTTCCTCAAGTTGACAAACTTTTATCAGTTTGCCAACTATATGAATTGACCTTAGTCCTGTTCAGCGCTAAATTATTAATTGCCGGTCCTTAAAGCAATTGATATATGAATATTTGACAGACTATTCTATCACTTAAAACCGATTAAAATGCAACTCAATTATAACTAACCATGATTCATAGTCCTATAGCCATATACTAACTGAAAATCAATCTGCAGATTGCAGATAGCTATTTACAGCATAATCAGAACCTCGTTAGTCCCAATCAGAACCTACGAGTGATATAGACAAGCAAGAACAACTAAACTCAAGATTAATTTGTTCCTATAAGATTATATAGACTTGAATTACGCATTCAATATCAGGTCAAACTTAAGTAATTAGGTATTTACATACGAAATTATACACACTTTTTCAGCCAGTGCACCTTCTACAAGTTACACACTGAGAAAGTTCAATTCAAAGTTTCAAACCATACGCAATGTTTCTACAACCGAGCACCAAATCTTATACTACCAACAAACAAAACTTTGAAACTTATTTTCTTAGGATTTTGTGCAATGTAAGATTTTGTTAGGATTCTTCGACTTTACAAAAGATGTTACCGGTCATGCTTTTAGCTGAAAATAATGTGATGCGTCAATTTAGGGGGTTGTTTGTGTAAGAGCTTACGTGATTTCGGCTTATTTTCCATAAGCTCAAGTTTCCTGACTTATTTTGAGCAATGTTTTGAAACCCGGTTCGATCCGGCTGGTTCAACCGGTTTTCGGTCAAAAAAAGGGGTCAAATTAAACCGGGTTTATATTTTTGAAAACAGTGTGACCCGGTGGGAATAAGCCGACCCGGTTCATGGGACCCTTCCGGGTTTTATTTTTTTCTTGTTTTTGTACATAAAAAGAGTTAATTAAATGTAATTACAAAGTAATTTTATTTTTACACGCTAATCTTTTTTTATGACTGTCTTACTAGGCGGCTCAATGTGTGAATTATTCATGATTTAGGGGGTGTTTGTTTAAGGTTATATGTGGGCTTATGAGCTTATTTGATTTCGGCTTATATTTCATAAGCCTCAATTTTCCGGCTTATTTTGAGACTTACGGGTCTATAAAAGTTTATCACATCGTATATAAGTTTATCATATCGTAACAAACTTATATAAGCCCACAAGTGTCAAAATAAGCCGGAAAATGAAGGCTTATTAAATATAAGCCGAAACGAAATAAGGTCATAAGTCCACATATAAGCTAAAACAAAACACCCCCTAATATAAATACTTCATTTCGTATTGTTTGAAATTTATTTATTTTTAGGTTTTGAAACACTGATATCGAGACCTATGGTATAAGCTGTCCCGATATATATATTATATAAACAGATAATAAAAAAAAATAAAAAAAAATGAAAAGGGTAAAGGGACCTTGTCTTGGAGTTGAGACTCTTCATTGGCGAGAAGGAATTCATCAGAGGGAGGCCACTGTATCGGAAGGAGGAGTGACGTCGGTATCAATTTAGTCGATGTCGGAAACTGCAACATCCTTCTCTCTTTTTTTCTTTCTCAAATAAAAAACCCAAGTGATACTTTTCATTTGGGTATGGAAAAATCCCAACTATAAAGATGCTGTTTGGTTTCTAAAAAGGTTTAGAATTGGAATCGGATTTGGTTTTGATATGAAAGAATTTGGCATTATAAAAGAATAATATTTTAATAAAGTTAATTTTTTAATAATATAAGTTTGAATAAATAGGGTTTTTATATTTATATATTTAATAAATTAAATATTTATTGTGAGTGTAATAGTAAAGTGGGGTCTATTTTTTAGTATGGATTCACAATACCAACCTTGCATACTAGGAATCATTTTTTCTCTATGTGGCCCACCTGAAACCTATACCAGGTGGTACTAAACATTTGTATTTAAGATGTGGCCCACCTTAAACCTATAGAGGGGAGGGGGGTGAATACGTTTCTGTTTAAAAATATGGCAGACATTACATAACTCTTTGCCGGCGGTCTCATAAATATACCGGGGCCGCCTGACTAAATCAGAGGGTCGTCTGATTTATGGGGACCGCCTCCAGAAGAGGTTTTTGGATTAGATCTTTCGTATCAAATCACCAATCAAGTTTGACGCAATATGAGAAGTGTCGATAATAGATTTACAATAACTAACGCATATTCTAACAGTATAACCATACTCACAATGTTTACTACAAAGAGCTACACAATCATAACAAACACAAAATACACAACAATTTTACACAATCAGAAGCACATGCAAGTATAAAAGTAAAGCGATAATATCTCACCATCCTTATCAGGTTTGCATGTGCTACAAAACAGAGTTAGTAGATAGGTGATATAAATATATATATATATATATATATATATATATATATATATATATATATATATACAAGATATTAGCAGGGAATTAGAAATGCACTTTTAGGTGTTATTATTCTAAAAAATGACACCTTGAAAAAGAATTATGTCACACCCCCAAACGGGGCCTGGACGAAATACGTGTCTGGGAGCGTGACGTCATAACTATCTCAAGTACAAAGCATAGAAAACGACCTCTAAAGGGGTAAGTTTTAGAAAATTCATCACTCGTTGCATAAGTTAAAGATAATAAAGTTTTACAAACCATTTCAATGTTAATATCATAGCGAAAGCATTAATTAAAGATAGCGGAAGCAGTATTTAAGTTTTTAATGAAAAGGGCAACGAGTAACAAATATGATAGTACTTGAAATTAGGTGATGTAAATAGCACAAATACTTCAAGGATACATCATGATAAAATCCAGCTAAGCACTCTGAGAAAACTTGCTTTAAAACGTCACACAAAATTGTTGAGTGAATTCATAGGTTTTAATTCTTAATTAGTGTTATATTGGACACAAGATTCATGAAACCGCATGCGACCTTTATACAGATAAAACTTCACATAAATAAATGCTATTTATTTATACGTTGCGCCTAAGCTATGACACACGAAGCTAAGGGTGATCAGGTGCTTGTGTAATTACCCTATATGGTTGCCTGGTACGGTGTCTGACCAGACACCCTAAACTCGTTTTTCGACATGAAGATGAGCATCCGGATCATTGGTCTGCTGCATTCTGAGCAGTATCCGACCGCAGTAAGAAGATTACCAAAACCCGGATTGGGGATTATTTGTTTTTTCTCCAATTGAGTCTATTTACCTCTCGGCTTACTTATATAACGATCAGCCAGTCGGTTAAAAGTTAATTAACGGTTCGTGATGTTACGGGCGATAATGGTCTAGATACTTAGGAACACGTAAACTATGGAAAATATCACGTAAAGTACTTGTGTCCGGTTTTCATAACAAACAATGTTTCTCACCCCAAGTTGTAAAACTTTTTATTTCAAAAATACGAGTAAAAAGTGATGGCTTGAACGCACCTTGAGTGATGAAGTGATGGTAGTGAGAAACAAGGAGGAATAAGATCCACCCCGGGGTAGACGAAGAGGTACACGAACACGATCATAACGACATGATACGCGTCGGTTTAGAATCGGAGATGATAGAGAAATCGGGATAATGCATAAGTGTTTACCTAAAATACTCTCCATTTTAAAATGTTTTCTAAATATGGACGTTGTGATTATATCGTTTGTTTGTAACGTTTGACTAATAAAGTAAATAGTAATATTTAGTATTAACTATTATATAGTATTATTCAATTAATATATATATATACTACTATATATATATATTATATTATATATACTAGTTTTATATATATATATACAGTAACCTATCATTCTTAATCAAATGTACACGAATTACAAGCAAGCAAACTCAATCCAAGCCCTAATGAGCCCTAATGAAACCCGTGAACCCTTTTCTTGCAAAATGACCCATTTCAAAGCCTTTCTTTGTGTTAGGTATATTTGTATTAAAGTTCCTACTGGTAGGTATGTAGTTTCTACTGGTAGAGTAATTGCTACTGTTAGTATTAAAGTTCCTACTGGCAGGTATATAGTTCCTGCTGGTTATATTGTTCCTACTGGTAGAACAAGTTAGTCCTGGTAGATTAACGTAGTGACTCTGGGATAAGTTCGAGTATGGATAGACATGAGAAGTAATAGATAGACTCATGAAGCATTAATTAAAGATAGCAGAAGCATTATCTAATTTTTGAATAAAAGACAACGAGCAATAATATAATAGTCTTGAAATTTGGTTGATGTCACATAGCACAAATACTTCAAGAGATACATCATGATAAATCCAGCTAAGCACCTGAGAAAAACTTGCTTAAAACGTCAACAAAATTGTTGAGTGAATTCATAGGTTTAAATTCTAATGAGTGTATAGTGGACCACAAGATTGAAACGCATGCGACAGTTATAACAGATACAACTTCACATAAAAATGCATTTACGTTGCGCTAAGCTCATGACCCCGAAGCTAATGGTGATAGGTAGCATGTGTATTTCCCTATAAGGTTGCCCTGGTAGGTGTCTGACCAAGACCACCCAAACTCGTTTCGACATGAAATACATCCGTTGG
The DNA here is from genome assembly GCA_026074375.1 of Tanacetum coccineum. Taxonomy (NCBI): domain Eukaryota; kingdom Viridiplantae; phylum Streptophyta; class Magnoliopsida; order Asterales; family Asteraceae; genus Tanacetum; species Tanacetum coccineum. Next base: position 10,766 of record BQNB010081194.1, read on the forward strand.
TCTGTACATCAGACGTACCCGACCAGTAAGAATTACCAAACCCGGATGGGGATTATTAGTCCCAATAGATCTATTTACTCTCTCGCGCTTACTTAACCAGCAGTCGGTTAAAGGTAATTAACGGTTCATGATGTTACGGGCGAATAGTGGTCTAAGCTACTTAGGCAACACGTAAACAATGGAAAATATCACGTAAAGTACTTGTGTCCGGTTTTCATAACAAGCAATGTTTCTCACCCCAAGTTGTAAAACTTTTATTCAAAAACGAGTAAAAGTGAGGCTATGAACTCACCTTGAGTTGATGAAGTGAGGTAGTAAGTTGTAAAACTTTTCTTCAATAATGAGTAAAAGTGAGGCTCGATGATACTCAATTGTAGTTGGATGATGTGACTGTAGTGAGAAACTAGGAGAATATATCACACTGGGTAACGAAACGACGGTACACGATCACGACATAAGAAAGATAGGCGTCGGCTTTAGAATAGGGATATGATAGAGAAATACGGATAATGCTCATAAGAGTTGTTGTACCTAAACATGTGTTTACTTGATGAAATTTAGAACGAGGTTTCTCGTAGAATGGACGCGGTGTGTAGAGGATCGCTTCAGAGCTGCATATGAGATGAGAACGTTCACACTTATGATCTAATAAAGTAAATAGTAATATTTAGTATAGTAATACTATATAGTATTATTCAAGTAATATAAATATATTATATATTATATATATATATATATATATATCCTATATATATTATCTATATATTATAATCATATATATATATATATATATATATTATAAGCAATCGGCCAATTACTCTTGTTGACAGAGTAAAAGCTAATTATAATATAATAATTATATTTCTGCAAGTATTGTTAGAAAATTACCCTTAGGAAAAAGTGTTAGTTATATTTGTATTTATCTAGTTGACCTTAATCTGGTAGGTATGTAGTTCCTATGGTAGAGTAATTGATACTGTTAGTATTAAAGTTTCTTACTGGCAGGATAGTTCATGCTGGTTTATTATTGTTCCTAATGGTAGAACAAGTTAGTCACTGGTAGATTAACGTCGTGAATCTTGGGATAATGTTCGAGTATGGTTAGACAGGAAGTAATAGATTGACTCATGAAACGTAATTTCTAGGAGAATTAGGCTAGGACCCGGTTTCATATCTATAAATGAAACCACACAGTTTAGGTTTGAGGGACGATTGAACAATCAAGAAACAATTTTACGTTTAATAGAAAAGATCCATAGAGGATCAAAGTATTGTATTTAGTAATTCTTCTTTAGCACTATTGTTTATTTTCCGCGTGAACAATAGATTGTTTTGTTAAAGTCTTCACAGAGTTAACTTTTGATTACTTAGTACTATATATCCTTCACGGTTAAAAGATCTATCTAGGCTGAGGACCTACAAGTGGTAATCAGAGCCTTGGAGTGAGTCTCTGTTGAAGATTAATTACTGTGTGTGTAAGAGCTCCTGATAGAGTGTACGGTGTGCACACGCTCGCAATCTTTTGTATGTAGTGATGCCTCTGTGCTCACGCTGTAGAGCGAGTAATCTGGAGGTCGCCTACTATCGAGATCGGCTGTACACACGAATTCTATTGACTTTCTCACTCTAAATTAGTTGATATTGAATAGGTGGCAGTCTGCTTTAGCCTCTGATTACTAAAACCAAAACGCACTAATCGAGTCTAGATCCAAGAGATCCATAAATAAATCTCATTAGGACACATTCCATTAATAACACTTGTTGAACACCAATAAGTTCACTAGCTGTTAACAAGAGTCCTACGCATTATCCTTGTGATTGTGCTAGAACATCTGAGTGATACTTATGTACTCACAATGAAGATGGAAATCCTGCTTGAGCCAACATCAAACAAATTTTGGTAGGTGACTTGCGAGATTCTATATGAATCAAACTTGTGTCAACTGGAAAGAAATGATGGTGCGATTCAATGTGAATCAAACTTGTTCTAGGAAATGAATTGATGGCTTAATCAGAAAGATAGTAACTATCTGATTCACTCTTACTGTGTTGTCTAGTTTGAGACATTCCTGTAATGAGAACTAGCAAGCATGGTAAATCTAATACATCTGTGTTAGAAGATCCTACGCTTTGAGCTGGAAACCCTGTCAAGGAGATTCTTTGAATCTACCTGATCACAGGTACATTATTTATACTGTAAAACGGTCCTACGGAACCAAAGGTTAATCTAACCAAATCCGGACGAATGACAAAGCCATATTCGTCCACACGCTTTATTGCTAACTGTTTTATTTCAGGATACATAAAGATGGAGATGGTGATGCCTTATTCCAGCTGAAGTCGGATTCATTACCACATGCTCATGCTCAAACTACAAAGACATACTATAAGCATCGAGATTCAAGAATCATGAAAGCTCAAGAATTAAAGACAAAGACTTCCGCACAAACTCTGATATACAAGATCTTCCTTCAAAGATATCAAGTCTATCAAGGGAGATTGTTAGCAAGCTTTCAAGATGATGCAAAGTATGAGCATGTTGGTCAAGACACAAGATCGCAAGGTGGCAAAGACGATCAAGACGGAAGGATAAAGATTTAAAGATCTCGGACGAAAAGACAAAGTCAAAAGACAATGACAAAGGCTAAAGATCAAAGATCACAAAGCATGAAGGAACAAGCCTACAACAAGATAAAGACCAAGACAAAGACAAGAGCTTAACGACAAAAGCAATCTCATTGATCTCATGAAGGAGTGTCACAATGAACTCACTTCGGGGGAGATTGTTAGCCTCAAAATATTGAGTCGAATAATGGAAGTTTGTTCATTAATTATATTAAGTCTCGGTCATTAATTAATATATGTTGTAATAGGCTAGACGGGTAAACGGGCTCTTAAATATAAGCTAACCGGTCATGTGTATCTAGCGAAAGCCCAAGTAGTCTCGAGCCCGGCCCATAGAATTACTAAAGGCATGAAAGCCTTGTAGTTTTGATACATATACACCTCACCAAGGAAGGTGATATGGGTTGGTCATTTGTAACTTTCATTTTGAAAGTAAACTTTCTCATTCTCTCTTACTTTCTCTCTCTGCTTTCTCTCTCTACAATTCTCATCATCTTCCTAGCTAATTTTCTTGTTCATTAATATGAAGTAAAGTGATTAATTTGGATTCGACAAAGTTTATGTCAGCCAACCAGACGAGTTTGTAGATCAAGTCAATCCGAATCATGTGTACAAGCTTAAGAAGGCTCTTTATGGGTTGAAACAAGCTCCTCGCGCGTGGTACGATCTTTTGTCAAAGTTTTTACTCTTTCGGGAATTCTCTAATGGAACCATGGATCCCACATTGTTCATCAGAAGATAAGGCAAAGATATTCTCCTGGTATAGATCTATGTTGATGATATAATCTTTGCGTCTACTACACCTGAACTATGTGACCAATTTTCAAAAATAATGTGTTCAAAGTTGAAGATGTCGATGATGGGCAAAATATCATTTTTTCTAGGACTACATATTTCACAAAGTCCCATAGGCATCTTTATAAACCAGTCTAAATATGTTCTAGAATCTTTGAAAAAATATGGCATGGAATCTAGTGACCCTGTGGATACTCCCATGGTAGAGAAATCCAAACTGGATGAAGATACACAAGGGAAAGCCATTGACCTACACACTATCGTGGAATGATTGGCACCCTTATGTATCTCACAGCCAGTAGACCAGACCTTACATTTGCTATATGCATGTGTGCCCGGTATCAGGCAAAGCCTATCAAAAAGCACTTACATGCTATAAAAAGAATCTTTAAATACCTAAGAGGAACCATTAATTGGGGACTCTGGTATCAAAAAGATTCTTCTATTTCTCTAATAGCTTATGCAGACGCTGATAACACGGGTTGCCAAGATACTAGACGAAGTACATCTGGATGTATGCAATTATTGGGAGACAGACTTGTTAGCTAGTCATCAAAAAGGTAGAAAAGCGCTACGATATCCAGTACGAAAGCTGAATATATAGCCTTGTGTAGCTGTTGTGCTTAAGTCCTTTAGATGAGGTCACAGCTTACCAACTATGGCCTTGGATTCAATAAAATTCCAATGTACTATGATAACAAAAGAACTATTGCCTTATGTTGCAACAATGTTCAACATTCTTGATCAAAACCTATTGACATCAGATTCCACTTCATAAAAGTGCAAGTTGAAAATGGAATAGTAGAGCTTTACTTTATCAATACAAAGTATCAGCTGGCGGACATCTTCACTAAAGCCCTTGACAGAGAAAGAATTGAATTTCTTATCAACAAGCTAGGAATGCGATGTTTTTCGCCGGAAACCCTGAAACAATTGGCACATGAAGCAGAAGAATAGTGGTGGTACCTATTTAAATATCCTATATATAATATGTATATATATTAAAAACCAGAAACACCAAAAAGATTTTTCATTTTTAGAAAACTTTTATAAAAACAAAATACAAAAATATAAAATCTTTAAAATCCAAAGAAAAAATAAAAAATGAGAATAATATAAAAAGAGGTAATAATCGCATGTCTTCTGAAAATCGATAACATTTACGATCTTAGAAATGTCATTTAATAATGATACAAGGCTGTAAATGAAGTTCGAGCAGAAGTTCAAAAGTTTTCAAAACATGCCAAAAATAGCTTGCTATTATTTCAGATAGCAACCCGGTCATCATCTTAAAGGTGAGTATTTCAAAAAGAAAACTTGACCTCATAATGAGAATTTATTCTCGGGCATAGTCTACTTTATGACCATGCAAAAGGCTTGTATTTACTTTGCAACACAACCCGTGCTTTTTATATACAATAAGTGTACGTGTCAGTGCATTTATTTGTCAAAATAAGAGAAATCATATTTTTATTGGTAAAAAGTTATCTTCATAATGAATCAGTGTTTTCAGTAATCACAAAAAGATTTTCAAAGACAATTCAACCACTCAAACAATGACATCAACTCATTAAATAGAAAATGGGTAATTATTTGAGGGGGATAATATGTCATCAAATAATCTTTTAAAACGGTGTTTCAAAATAAGTCATGGAATAAACGAATAAAGTTTTTGATAATGATGGATCATAATTTCAAGAAGAGTTAATTTCTATTAACTATAAGAGCTTTAGATGTCATTTATTTCAAACTTTAGGGACTTATTTGCAATTTAAGACTCAATTGATTCTCACGGGATAGATTTAAGCTTATCAATTCTTTGAACACGATCTCTAGTATATTTGCGTACTATGTTTTCCTGATTCCAAGGTATCAAAACCAGCAAGGGGGAAGGAATAGATATACAAGAAAAATAATGAGTACACATGATAGAATTCATACCCTATTCTCATTTTAGGTCATTCCACGAAGACAAATGTCATAACCACAGAGAAAATCATTGTTTAACTTATTACTTTCAGGTGTACTATTTCAACTACATGGGGGAAGAGATATCTTGTGATTTCATGTATGCATCATTTAAGATACTAGGAGGAAGTGTTGTCAGAAGATTTATTCTAGTATGAGGAGATTAGTACTGATTAAATTAATGCTTCCTCAAACATTTAATCACTAAGCTTATTTTTTTAAAGAGAAGTAGAATTAGTTGGCAAAAGAGGTACATATAGGTTTGATAAGTATGATGATTCCTTAAGTTAGTTAGTATTCTGCAGAAAGAAATGAGTACATTTGGGACTTAGTTGACTTATGTGTTTTCATTTCTACTACTTAGAGGGAATAATTGTGACATCCGAGACTTAATTGACTTTGGTGTTTCAATTTATATCATCGCTATCATGAAAGGAGAAATTTGGACATCCAGGACTTAATTGACTTTGGTGTTACGAATTTAAATTAATTGTGTACTTTGTATATTTGGGCTTTTTACATCAAGACTACTTAAGGCGGCTTGCAAGAAAGTTTTGAATCTACTCAAGAAATGATTGCTAATTTAGAGGGAAACTAAGACAACTTCTTAAGAGAGACTACGGGGAAGACCTACGGCTGCTACAAAGAACCATATGATTCTATCATATGATGTTCTCATCATTCAGGTCAAACCTCGTACACATTAATCTTGTGAATATATAAATGTGTAGTGTAGACATAAAAATTAGGCATATATATTGTTTGGGTATGAATTTCTAAGAATTTCTTAATAAATTCAAAATTCTTTAAATTAACATACTCAAACACCATATAATTCCCTCATAATTTAAGGGGGAGCATTAAAAATGTTCCTAATACGGCTTGTTAATAATTGGACATTTTTTCTCCAAAAGACGTTATATTTGAATCAATTGATATCTTAATATTTTTGATAAGGGGAGAAAATGTGATTAAAATATATGGCTAAAGATGTGATTTTTAAGATCTCAAGTGTACGCTGTCCCATATATGTGCTAAACTCTTTTGATTAATCGATGCACATATAAAGGGGGAGCAAATGGTTACGTGTTAGCAGAATTGTGGATGTACCAAAGACCGACCATTTAATATACTGTATTGAAGTTATAAGGTGGTTAAGTTGAGGTATTCATTCTAATGATCCAGCTAGAGCCGGAGGGATCTACCCAGGGATATTCTGCTAGATAGTGTAGTAGTCTTTAGGTATGAAAAAAGGGAGTAAAAGTAAGAATAAAGGAAAAGTGCCGACTGAGATGGAGCTAGTACTGGAACAAACCCAACAAGGTACTAGTTATGCTTGCTATCTCAGACAATGTGAATAACGAGAAATATATAAAGTGTCCTACGCATTATCCTTGTGATTTTGCCAGAACATCAAAGTGATACTCAAGTAATCACAATGAAGATGGAAATCCTGCTTGAGCCAACATCAAACAAGCTCATGGTAAGTGACTTATGCGATTCTATATGAATCAAACTTGTGACAACTGGAAAGAAAGGATGGTGCGATTCTACAAGAATCAAACTTGTTCCAGTATATGAATTGATGATTGATGATGAACTTTTGAAATGATTAACACTCTCGATGTGTCACAAAATCATTTTAGCAAGTGACACGTCGATTGATTTTTCAAATCATTTTTTATTTCAATCGGTGAGATAGTAACTCGATGGTTCATTCTTATCGTGGTGTCTGCTTTGAGACGTTCCGGTAATGAGATCATGCTGAGTTTGATGAGTCTAATACATATGTGTTGGAAAGATTCGATACTTCAGCTGGAAATCCTGTCAAGGAGATTCTTCTTAAATTGAATCTACCTGATCATAGGTCGATCCTCATGGATTCAAAGGTTACTCTAACCAAACACGGGCGAATAACAAAGCCATATTCGCCCCCCCACTTTATTACTAACTATTTTAATACAGGATACTTAAAGATGGAGGTGAAGGTACCTGATTCTAGCTGACTCACATATTTATAACCACATGCTCATACCCGACCGAGAAACATAAAGACATCATGAAAGCTCAAGTATATGTTTCAAGACTTCCGCTACTCTGATACCGTACGTCTTTCTTGAAGTGACGAAGTATTAAAGTCAAAGAATTTCAAAGATGTTTCCGTTACTATGATACCGTACGTCTTTCTTGAAGTGAGGAAGTATTAAAGTCAAAGAATTTCAAGAAAGATGTCTTATTCAAGCTTTCAAGACCTAGAAACAACAACAATATGAGCATGTCGGTCTAAAAAGTCACAAGTTTACAAGATGGCAAAGTTTACAAGATGGCAAAAAGAGATTATGCTTGGTTGATGATCTCAAGATGCTCAAGATCACATAGTCACATACAAGTCAAGATAAAGGAACAAGCTCAAGCCTACCATCGATGATCACTATGCCATATTCACAAGAAAATGAAAACCAAAATCTACGAGCACAAGATTGAAGACTCAGCATAGTATGCTAGGTTTAAGATTTTGTAACATGGAGTGATTTCCCTTAAAGGGAGATTGTTAGGAATACGAAGTTCCTAGGAAAGTGTCGGTCACTCCATAGATAACGATTGTTAGCTCGTTAAGTAATATTTAGAAACTTACATAGCTAGCTTAGGAAAAAGACCATGGACAAAGCTCATGGACAAAGCCCATAAGCCCATCCATAGCCGGCCATTATAAGTAAATAACCACCTCTCCATGCCTTAGAGAGGTGGTTGGTTGTTCATTATTTCACACACATAATACAAGTTTCCTTTCATGTTTCTTTCTCTCTCTAAAATGTTCATCTAACCACTCTCTCTAAAACCACCTCTCTTTCCCTAACCTTGTATGTTATTTGATTGTTCTTTACCTATGAACTCACCAACTTTATGTTGACACTTTTAAGCATGTATTTTCTCAGGTGAACAAGCTACTTGACTTAACTTATGTGCATTGGAGTCTAAACTTTGCAAGATTACATTCATGGATTTCTCCTCACATTCAAACTATCAAATCTCGTTTTGTTATTTTTAGTCTTTCATTTTGATGCAACTTTAGGACAAATGTATATTTTAATTAAATCAACGAGATTACTTTTCAAACAACTCATTTAGAGGTCGTTCTCTCATATCTTGTACAACAGTATTATGAAGTAACGCTCCCGGACATAATTCCGCTGTGAACTATTTTGGAGGTGTTACAGATTGGTATTCAAAGCCAAGGTTATAGAGGACTAGGTTGCATTTTTACCTAGACTACAACCGTTTTCACAAACATTGCATCATATTAAACTTTTTCATGTGCATACACACTACTTGCTTACTTGCTTACATTACTTGGTTATATTACTGGGTTACACTACTTGCTTACACGACATAGATATACCTACCTTACGTATATTTTATACTCGTTTATATAAGAGTTATTTATATAAATATTAAGACTTTTTTCAAGACATTAGGAATGACACGATGGTCTTTAAAACTTTTTCATGACTTTACACAACACCATTTTGCATAACATGGAAACATGTCACAGTCCTTCGATCCCACTAGTTACCTTATCACCCAACTCCGAGTCATATACCCGCCCCATACTGTTGAAACTATTACGCCATCTTATAGAATCATGCCGAATAATTCAAACACGACTTTAACCAGTCACCTTGCAACATTTCATCTTTGGAGCATGACTTTTAGAACTAGAATAATCTTATTACTCCTCTAGTTTTGAAGATAATGCCACCAAAGAGAACCACCACCCCTATGACTGATGCTACTATTAAGAAATTGATAGCCCAAGGCGTAGCTGATGTGCTGGCAAAGTATGAAGTAAACAGAAGCAGTATAAATGGCAATGATAGCCATAATTCGGGAAGTGGTAGAAGAAGGACAAAGCATACTACTCGTGAGTGCACGTATAGTGACTTCTTGAATCTATATTCCACATAAGCAACTGCACTGTTGGAAACCAAATTAAGTTTGCCACTTGCACTCTGCTTGGTAGTGCATTGATGTGGTATAATTCCTATGTCAAGACTGCTGGTCATGATGCTGCTTATGGAATGACATGGAAAATACTAATGAAAATGCTGACAGAGAAGTACTGTCCAAGAAGTGAAATCAAGATGCTGGAGATTAAAATTTAAAACCTGAAGGTTAAAGGAACGGATGTTGTGGGTTACACACAACGCTTCCAGGAATTGGCATTGATGTGTGGAAGAATGTTTCTCGAGGAGTCTGATCAGGTGGAGAAATATGTTGGGGGAATTCCCGAAATGATTCAGGGTAGTGAGATGGCATCCAAACCAAAAACAATGCAAGAAGAAATCGAGATTGCTAATGATTTGATGGACCAAAAGTTTTGTGCCTATACTGAGAGACAAGCTAAGAACAAAAGGAAACTTGATAACAACAACCAAGCTCAACAACAACCTCCCAAGAAGCAAAATATGGCAAGGGCTTATTCTACTAGGCCTAGTGAGAAGAAGGAGTATGCTGGGACTCTGCCATTGTACAACAAGAGCAAGTTTCACCACAATGGCCAATGCACTTTAAAGTGCGCAAACTGTAATAGAGTTGGTCACTTGACCCGAGACTGTAGCAGTCTTGCTGCTACTAATAATAAGAGAACCCTCACCTGCTATGAATGTAAGAATCAAGGGCACTATAGGAGTGATTGCCCGGAGTTAAAGAATCAGAACCATGGAAACCAAGCTAGAGGAACTGAAGCACGTGGAATGGTGTATGCCTTAGGAGGAGGAGAAACCGATCAAGACCTTGACAACATGGAAGATGATATCAATGCTTAGACTCTAGTTCTTTAGTAATTTTTGTTGTACCTTCTCTTAAATTCACGTTGTACTGTACGAATGATTTCAAATTATCTATCAAATTAACGTGTCGTAAAAATTCGTCATTTTACTTCAATTTTCCATTTATTCATGCAAACCACTCACTGAAACAATATAACTTTATAAAACATTTCACTATCACATGATAACCTATTTTACTATCATTGACAAAATTATTTCACTATTGTTTAGTGGACTGATGTTTTATAAACTACCTTACAATCATTTTACCATTTACTTATGAACTATCTCATTTTTGTTTCACAAAATAATAAACTACATCATTTTCATCATATAAATAATTATTTTACACTATTTTGACAAAAAGGAGCATCACATCATTAGCCCACAAGTATACATAGCCTGATCACCTATGTATTATTTAGGAAGGATCATGCCATGCTGAGAAGTAGTCACCTTAAAGCTTTTGTCAAAATCAAATTTCTACTTATATTCGTAAAGAGCAAAACTTTTGTGTGTGTATTCATAAAACGTGTTTGCCACGAGAAACAATATTAGTAACCATAACAACTATGTAAAACCCCGTATTTAAGGTCACTATTTATTCCTAACTTTATTTCTATTTTTATTTTTATGCAAAGTCATTAATTTTATGTTTACCCGATTTAGTAAGAATTTCTTGTTCTTAGCTTTAAGCGAGCCGTATTTGGGAATCTATTCTATCTTCGTTCCTTAAGTGGTTTAATATTCTCATAATACTCCTCGATGATTATAATTTACATCATTGTTATTTTCCGTTGTGTTTCGCGTTCACGTCAATTTCTTGCTTAAAACTCGCGTTTTACCTTAAAACATACTTTCTATGTAACACCCCCAACTTGGGTCGCAGCGGAATAAGGGTCCGGAGCGTGTTACTTCATAGATCAATAACACAAGATATATATAGAACGACCAAAAAGTCGTTTTAAAACTGATACATTGGATTTAACAAATATTTGATACAAATAGCCCGAAGCTTTAACTTGTTCCTGATTATTATTACAAAGATACTGGTTTACAACATAAAACAACCATATCTTTAGCATGACTTCCCAAAACAAAATCACCAATGTATCCTTGGCACCTTATGCTTACTGATCTCCTGAAAAATATTGCTTTAAAACGTCAACAATAATGTTGGTGAATTCATAGGTTTGATAAATCATAATATGCAGGACCGCAAGACTTTTCCCGTGATAATGCAACACATGCAGACATCACAAAACCAGATTACATTTTCCTAAGCTCATGACACTGAAGCTCGACGATCTTTCTTGCAATAATAATGTATTGCAATTTCTGCCCGATTAGATGTTCAACCCGAAAACATCCTAAATTCGACATGCTATACGTTCGTTCCCGGTGATAGCTAGTCACCCGAACGGGGAGGTCGTTTCCCCAAATAGATCTATTCATAACATTCGCGCTCACATAATGTAATTAACAACTACATCTATGCAATTGACAGTTCATGATAAGGGGCTCAACTTGGGTTATCGCTACTTAGGCAAACATGTAATCAATACTTGCGTCCAATTTATAAAACAAAGCATGTTTCCACCCCATAAAGACACGTTTCCACCCCATAATTATAAAATCATTGAAATCGTAAAAATGATGGGGCTACTGAAACTCACCTTGAGTTCTGACATAATCCAAATAATCGAGCAGATAAAGCCTCACAAAACAGATCGATGCAAACCTAAATATTCATAGTCGTATAAGTACTAATCACATTAAGTACTCCTACCATGTATAAGTCTATATAGCTAATCACCATCTAATTGTTTAAGTGAAAACACATTTATAAAATCAAAATGTTTATAAACATACTTTTGGTAAAATCGTCATAACTTTCACGTTTTTAATCCGTTTCTTGCATTTCTTATGCCCATCTTTTCGTATTAAGACAAGTTATCATAATGTGACATTTTCCATATTTTGACCCCCTGGTGAACAGTAGCTTTTACTGTTCACATCAGACGTAAGCTTTATTTAAATCGTATTTGTTGTCGTAAAACCCGTAATGTCGATTTTTAATTCGTTATAGCTCATTTTTACGAATCCTATTCGAGCACGATCTCGTAATTGAAAGTTCTATAATTTTATGAGGTTTACAAAGATATAACTTTCTCTCATGAACAGTAACTTTTATAAAAGTATTAATTGTCGTAAACTTGCAAAATTCATAACTCGTTCGTTATTAATTGAAAAATTACGATTCTTATCATTTTGGAATCCCAAAAATATGTATTATTTGTTAAAAATATCAAACTTGCTGTTTGATAAAAATTTTATAAAAATTATTTTATAAACTCCGTTTAATTAACGTATAACTGGTTTTTAACGTAACGTTTTCGTTATTAATCCGTTTAACAAGTTTCTTACCTTTTCGGAATCGTCGTGAAATGTATTATCTTATAAAAACATATTATCAGTATCCTTATACACGAATTTGGGCAGAATGTTGGCATGTCCTTCATGAGTTCAAAATTTAGTCTGGTTTCCTTGTTTCCACCTTATGACTTTTACCACAAATCTTATATTTTATATTTATCATATATATTACATGTATAGTATGTCCATAGTCCTTTTATTGTCCATTTGTCCAAATATTACAAGTCTTCCATAATATTTAATAAACTATAATTTTCATAATAACCATAAATCACTAGTTTTTATATATAATCATTTTACATAAAAACCATATGTGTCCATGTTTTCTCATCTTGTAGTAACCTCATTCTAGTGATCATATAATATTATCATAAGTCCATAATCAATATTAACTTGTCATATATATTTCTTTAACTTAAAACATATTAAGAGATCATAAAAACCCTAATTAACCCATAATCATGTTTACACCAAAACAACATGATACAATATTTTATCATCATTTTTAACATGATATATGTAATAACACAACATATATAAAAGTAATCCATGTGATCATTTCAAGTAAAGATCTCATTTTCATGATAAAATCCTAAATGGTGATTAAGCTAACATAGAATAACCATATGCATAAAAATGAAAATTATAAGAACAAAAAGGTTTCTAGTAGACCTTATGATGTGTGATGATGATGATAATCAAGTGCTAAACCCTTGTTTAGCCACAAAACCAAAGCTTGCAAGATGAAACCCTAGATTAGATTTAGAAAACCCTAATCTTTCCTTTCTTGATTAATACTTGAAAAAGGTTAGCCAATGCTTGGGATCACCTTAGAATATCTTAGAATGGATGTGTATAGAAGGGTATAGGTTGAATAAAATTTTGTATGGGTTTGTGTGGGTGAGGGTATTGAGCCGTGGGCTCTATGGGCACAAAAGGGGATGTTTGTTTGATTTTTACTAAGTGTGGAAGAGTATGTATGCATCTATGAGATAATACTTGCATTATATGGTTAGTCTTAGTCAATAAAGTTGCAATAGTGTTCAAAGACACACTTCATGGTCTTAAGGAAGGTTGTTGGTCAAAGGAACAAAGAATGGCTAGGTTTTAATGAAGAGGTATGGTACAAGACCAAGTGGTGAAGTCTTTTCTTATATCTTTGTATCAATTGCCATAAATTCGGCAATAAGAAGATATATGTGATGTTGATGAGTAATTTTTATGTATTGGGTATAAATGTGGGTATTTGTTGAAGCGTAGATTAATTAACGTGGTTCCGGGAGTGCCTAAACGCATTTTATCGCGAAACGTATTCACTTTACGTATCCGATAAAAATAAAATGAACAAAGTTAATAATTATTCTCAAAATAATTACTTAACCCTTGCTTGATGTAAACATTTAATTGTTTGATGCCCGTTTACATTGAACGCTAATTTTTAGCTTACGCGATTTAGCTTAACATTTATGATTTAAAGCAAATGCGTACAATACAAAAGGTACATTGTGGATTTATCGACGTCGTCAATGACTTGAAAACACAGGGTGTTATAGACTTCCCCCGTTAAACGAGCCTTGTCCTCAAGGCTCACGATGCAGCACTTGACGACGGTGTGGTCTTGATGAAGAGGTGTGGGTATTTCTTCTTGAATTGGTCTTCACGTTCCCACGTGAACTCAGGACCTCTCTTGGAGTTCCATCGAACCTTGACTAATGGGATTCGGCTTCGCTTCAACCGTTTAACTTCACGGCCCACTATTTCTACCGGTTCCTCAACAAAATGGAGTTTGTCGTCCAAATTAAGTCCATCCAACGGAACGGCTAATGGCTCGTCGGCATGACACTTTTTCAGGTTGGACACATGGAATGTATTATGAACTCTGCTCAATTCTTCTGGAAGTTCAAGCTTGTAAGCAACCTCTCCAACCTTTTCTAACACCTTGAAAGGTCCAACATACCTAGGGTTTAACTTCCCCCGTTTGCCAAAACGTACGACCCCTTTCCAAGGCGAAACTTTAAGCATGAGTGCCTCACAATGCGGATGCCAGATATGATTCTTCAACGTCGAGTTAGAATTTATCGAAAAGAAATGAAAGCAATGAATACATTGAGCTCTTGCCGTGTTGTCCAACATCTTGCAAAGGTGGAAGTCTTTCAAAATCTGGGGGTTTCGGGTGGTTGGTATAATTTGAAGAATCGTCGGTGCACTTGAAGAACCAACATCGATGGTAGTTGATCCGAATTGAGTTGCCATTACTTATTGAAAGAAATTTGGTTTTGCTTTGGAGAGTTTTTTTGCTTAGGATTGTGATTTTTGAGTTGTGATTGACATAGAAACACAACATCTCCATTTATAATGAAATAAAATAGCAAAATAACATACACTATACCCAAAAAGTCTGAAAAACGCTCCTCTACGGGTCCCCCATGTTAGAAAAGCAAGATTCGAAATTTGAAAAAAAATATACACGAACCGGTTTGGAGTCGGTTAACCGAAACCGGTGATATGTGTGAAAACACATATCCATTTTATATCAAAATTAAACCCCAAAAAGACCAAAACTATGCATTAAAGGCTTGTATATTGCTTGTTTTTTCTTTCTTATTATGTAGGTACGGATAAAGCAAAAATCACAAGAAAACGTTTAAAACCGGGCAAAAACGAACACGGGAACGGAAGAGCATGCAAAAAGCCGGGAGGAAGCTATCAAAGTCAAAAAGTCAAACATCAGTCAACTCTTGGTCAACATGGTCAACACTAAAAGACAAATCCCATCTAATTTCCAATTCAGTCCCTCATAAAATCCAAAATTACAAAAGTGGTCCCTAATCCCTAAATATTAACACCCGTTAACTTTTTATTATAACAAATCCAACCCTTGGCCCAAAACCAACACCCGGCCCAAACCCAAGTCAACCCCGGGTCAAACAAACACAAACGCACCCTTATAAGTAAAAATAAGCGGGAAAGTTTGTTGTTACTGTAGATCATCTTCCCCAATTACCCAGGGTCAAAAACAAAGGGCTTTTACCAATTAAGGGATATAAAGGACAATTCATGGGATCAAGTACACATGGGCAGAGTTATACATCATCAAACGCACCCTATTGGCCAATCCCATGTGAAGAATGACACGTAGGCTAGTAAGGAAGCACAAGGAAAGGGGTATTTTGCACTCATTCTACTCTCAAAAGAAGCACAAGCTGTCTCAATCACGGATTGCCAAGCTGGCAATCCGTGTGAGATATGATGTGATCCAAAGGCTAAGATTTCTCTTCCAATCATTGAGAGAATGTACGGATGAGATCAAGAGGAGCGTGTAACTACCAAGGAACCTAGAAGATTCAGAAGATGGCTATAAATAGCCCTTCACTCCTCACACACAGGAGGATCTTTCTTACCTAATTTTTAGCTTTAGATTTTAGGAAATTTAGCTTAAGCTTTTAAGTTTTAAGTCAATGTAATTTTCATTTAAACTTTTGTAATTTTCTTTTCAAGTAATGTAATCAAGCCTTTTTAGTTAATGAAATTTGAGTTTCTTTAATAAATTTGTCAAAAGCTCTCTATAAGCTCTAGTGATAGTGTACGGACCAATAAGCTCTTATAAGCTCTCACAAGTCTATAAGCTTGTGATTGAGCTCAATTCAGTCTTTAATTCACTTAAACCTTAAAATCAGCTTAATACTTTGATTATTGGACTCTTAAGCTTTTGGAAGATGAGTTTAAAAGGGAAGAACTCATATGGACTTATACTGGCTTATCTTAGGATAAGCCAGAGCTTGTAGATGCTCATTTGAGCTTTTGTAACCTTTGTTTTGCTAAGGTTTCCTGTAAGTTTTCTTTAATCTAAACTATCTTAAATTTCTAGCTTATGAATATGCTTGTTTGCTTATCAAATGCTTATTATGCTTTCTAGTTAGCTAATTTGTGCTTATTATCATCTTATGTGTTTATTAGTCTTAATTGATCATCTATCTTTAGTTAATATAGCTTAGATCTTAGTTTTGCATTTTTCTGTCTTAAAAATCATTAAAAAACCAAAAATAGTTAGCATAGTTTGTAGATCTTAGTTTCTAGCTAATTTGATTGTTGAAATTACTTTTATCAAGCTTGTTATAAGCTAATAGTTATCTGGTATCTAAGTTTGATTCAATAGTTTTTAAGTTTCATAAGCTTAAGTTGAATCTGTCATGTATAAAGGGGTGTTTGGTTTAGTGAGATTTGACTCCTTAAAGTCAAAATGAGTTGTGCAATCTCTTTGAGTTAATTTCATTATCAATCAAAATCAGTAGTTAAGTGGTTTTCTCAAATTAGATGTCATAATCTAAAAAGTTTAAGCTCAAAACCTTTGTTCCTGCACCAGGGGATTTTTCCTTTTTACTTAGATTGTTAAAATTTGATCCAAGCCTTCCTAGGCTTGGATTTTGTTTGCTAGGTGTTCTTAGACACTCAATAGGAGTGTCTAGTGCAGGAGTAACCATTAAGGTCACCTGCATTGTTGTTTTGACCATTTGGCCAATTGCATCAGCAGTAGTAACAGCAGTTACTACTGCTGTCTTTTCAGCTTCATTTAAGCTAGAGTTTGTAGGATTTAGAATCTAAAATTCAATTAGCTATTAGATTAGATATAGGTTAAAGTAGATTAAAGTTTGTTTTTTACATTTTAGCTTATTTCATAGGGTATTTAGCTTTTAAATTTCATAATAAAACATTAAAAAGACCAAAAACAGTAGTAACTAATATTTAGCTTTTCAATTTAGTTTTCTAGCTTTTAGGAGGTGTTTTTATGGTTTGGATTCATAGAATGCTAGTAGGTTGATAAGATTCCAAAAGCTTAGGGTCTGTTTTAGCTTATTGAGCATTTTAGCTTAAGTTGTTTTTAAGCTTTTAGTGCTTATTTCTGAGTTAGCCTTTTAGATCATCAAATTAAGCTAGCCTATAGTGTTCTTAGCTTAGGTATCTTTTCAAATTTGGTTGCTAGGTATCATAAGCTATCTAGGACAGCTTTTAGTTTCAAAATTGAGCTTAATTTGAGTAGTGTGCAAGCTTTTAAGTGAAAAGTAGCTTTTAGGCTTTTAAAAACCTTGTTTCTGAGGCAGCAGGTTTCATAAGCTCTTTAAGAACTTATTTTTGAGTTTCAGCTTAAGCTTGCTTTATTAAATATGTTAAAAAAAGGTTCCTCTACAACTTTTGTTCTTTAAGTTTTTTTTAAAAATAAAAAAAAGGGGAAGTGGAAGTCGGGGGTGAGCAAGACTCGAACCCCCGACCTCAACACCTCAACCCTTTATAACACACCACACACCACACACTACCGCTGTGCCCTTGGGTCTTTTCCGTTAGACTATCATTCTATTTAACTTTTATACACATTTAAGCCTAATAAGCTTTATAAGCTGTTATAGCTTATTTTGCAGCTTATAAAATAAGCTGTGATCTCGGGCTTATTTTTTCTAGGTTTTAATTAGTATAAGCTATTTTCTGTAATTTTTCTAGAATTTTTATAGTTCGTTTAGTATTTTTTAACATTTATTTTCATTAAAAACTTTAAAAAATCATAAAAAATAGAAAAATAATCAAAAAAAATAAAAATCTTTTTTAGAAAATTTTCTTTTATCATAAAGTTCATAGGAAAATTAGTTTTGTTTTCGTAGGGTCTAATTTGCAAAAATTCGATTTTTAAAGAACGGGATTTGTTCCCGTTCTCGTTTTTAGTGTTTTTAACGCTCATTTTAACTCCGTTTTTGTTCTAGTTTTCTTTAAACTTACTTCTTAGTCAAATAAAGTCCATTTAAAAAGAAAATTTTAAGTTAGGTTTATTTTTAGAAATTTAGGGTTTTTGACCTCTGTTTAAGGGTCCCGTTTTGCGTTTTTAGTTAAATTTTGATTTCCCGTTATTTGTCTACATACTTAATTGTTAGAGTTTGTTAAATTTCCACTTTTAAAAGTAGTTAATCAAATCATCCTTTGTTTCCATTTCAAATCATTGTCCGAGCATCAAACGTGGATTCAATTTCACAAATCGTTGGGGAAACGACCCGGGGAATCATACTTCTAGGTTAATATACGTATTATATTATATTTTATATATTGTGAAGATTTTCCTTTTTACCTTTGTCCTCAAGGGTAATCTGTTTGTGATTAAGATTCTCTCGTTTGAAGTTTGTTGATTGTGATTTGAAGACCCTTTCATTTTTGAAAATTTTGTTTTTGTTAAAAAATAAAAAAAATTATAAAATATAAAAAATAAAAAAATATATTTTTCTTTTCTTTTTAGCATAA
>BQNB010081195.1:3648-27523 GCA_026074375.1 Tanacetum coccineum
ACAAATAAGGTACAAGTTGCTAGATACTTTCCTAACCGTTACCATGATAAAGACCCATAAATATATACACAAACGTCTTAGCAAGAATGTGTGTTGTAAATGCGTATGAAATTCCAGCATGACTACAACACACAATAGATTCCAGATTAAAGATACTCCACAAATATTGTCGATTTCTTTTCAGCAAAGTCATGTGCAAGATATAAGAAAACCATGCAAACCTATCTCGGGTATCCTACGGTTAATAAAAGAAAAATAAAAATAAACTATACATGAAACCAATATGTCGTATCCATAAACCTATAAAAAGTATCTATACGAGTCAGATTTTCCAGATCGCCGTATCATGTGCATGAATACGCCGTATCCCAAATCTGACAATAATGTTTTAAATGCAGAAAAATAAAGGGCTGATAACGTCCAGACATTTAATACGATGTATGGTATGGAGTGGATATGCCATATTGAAGTCTGAGAAGACAGACTTGATAAAAATAAATAAATAAAACTGTCCAGGTTGTCTCCCGGGAAGCACTTTTCTTTTCAGCTAAGTCTTTAAGTTAGGCTTTTCTTTAGGCTCTTTACTCCTTGGTGCGTGTGACGGTCCACCCTTCATCTTTTTTTTCAGAAAATCTCTTGGTAGATGTGAGACACACTATATTCATTTCTCGTCCAAGCATTGCATTCGCTTGTGTTTATAGCAATGTACTCTTCGTCAGGTCCTAACGAGTTATTTATAACTTCAAACTTTTCGGCTCTGCACACCCTTTCGTTGAGCTGCTCATTTTTGATATTGTCAGAGTGGGGTGTGTTGTTTAGAGTAATATCGTTCACCTTGCTAATATTGCTCCCATCGTACTCATGATCGCGTTCATTCTAATTTTAAAAAATAAGTCATTATCGGTGTTACGAGGGTTTCCATATTCAAATTCCTTTAGTTGTTCGTTGCTTGAGTCCATAGTGCATCAATGCTTGCTTTTGCTGAACTTACTGCCAGGCTTCATTTTATTTTACACAAATAAACCAAAAACAATCATATCATAATATATTTACATCAAAAGATAACATGTTTTAAGTTTGGATATATCATGATAACAAATAAATAAAATACACGTCCAAGATAGAAATCAAAAGAGTAAAGGAGAGAGATTAAGGGCCGGGTTGGTCCTCGTCAAGTGGGGCTGCTGAAGTGTTGGCCTTTCTAGTCTTCTGTCTGACCCTGCGCCTTCGATAAGGTATGCGAGTATCAGCATAACTCGTGTATCGTACCCCACTCTTATCCATCATCAGAGAGAGACTAGTAACCATCCTTATAGTGAATTGAGAGAAATCACAGGCCATACTATCTAACACCTCTCTCTTCTCACCTATGTCACCGCCTAAGCTGTGTACCTCCTCCTCTAATATGATTAACCTTTGTGCCATAGTCCTAGTCTAGGTGGCTGCATGAGGTGGCTGAGGTGCCTAAACGGGTGCTACCCAAACCCAAGTATCATTAAGCTCATCGCAAATTGGTATGTGCTTAATTACACATACCTTTTACCTTTAAAAACGAGCTAAAATAACCAAAAACGGACTTAAAATGCCAAATATATGCTTGTTTTGCTAATTGTGTTGTGCAGGAACGGATATCTAAGAAAAGGACGAAAAACGAAGCCAAAACGACAAAACCGGACTCGGAATGGAAAAGCAGAAAAAGACAAAGTCAAAGTCCAAGCCCAAGTGTAGAAAAGTCAACCTAAGTCAACCCCGACAAACCCGAAGCCAAAAAGACAAGAAAAACAAGTTTAGGGACTAAACTTGTTAAGTCCCTAAACTTATTTAAAGAAGAAAAAGAAGAAATGAAGACAAGGGCTCAAACTGCCAATATGGGAAAGTTAAACTACAAGGGGCTAAACTGCCAAGGTCCCTAAACTATAACTATTAAGGACGAGTGGTGCAAAGGGTTATATAACCCTTGGGGGCTGAAGCTGCCAAGTTCCCAAACTTTGCATTAACCAAGGACCAACCTTGCAACACTCCTTATAACCATGAAGGACCAAAGTTGCCAAACCCACAAACCTTTCCCTGTCACCCATAACTCTTTTTTATAACCAGTTTTCCCGCCCTTTTTCCCCCCAACATAACTCACGGGTTAACCACCCCGTTTTTACCCCGTAAACCTTCAATTCCACCATGGATAAACCTCCCCCCTCCTCTCCACTATCTTTCCCACCTAAAAAGAGGCTTTGCCATGTTGGCAATCCAAATTCCCCCCACATTCGATCAAGGGTTCGGATCAAAGGTTTGGGTACCAAGGCAAAAAGGAAGGGTCAGGATTGTTTGTTTACCACACTCTCACAACAAACACACCCAATTCTGTGTCTACAAGGAAACACAACAAGAAGAAAGAAGGAAAAAGACAAAAGAAGTGAACCCTAGCTCGTTTTTCTTCTATTTAAGCTTTGTAAGCCCATTGTGGCAGAGAAGTAGTTTTTAGTTGTTTAAAAAAGTTTTAAGTGTATTACGTTTTCAGTTTCATGTACTTGTACTTCACCTTTGTTTAATGAAAATTCAGTAAGTTTTTTTTATAATGGTGTTCTAAGTTACAATTGCTTTCTTAAAATCTTTAAAGCTCTCAATATAAGCTATTTTCATAACCTGTTCAACATTTTTTATACAAAACTTTAAGAGAAATTCAAAAGGCAAAGTCACTGTATGATTAAAGCTATGGATGAATGGGCAATTTGGGATGGCTTATTGGTTTTGCTTAGTCTTAGCTTATTTATAAGCTTTGGGTAGGAATTTAGAGCTTATTAGGTTCCAAGAACCCTGTTTTGAGCAAGGGTTAAAGGTACAAATCCTTTTAAATTTTGCTTATTACTGTAGCATAGCTTATTTTTTAGCTTATTACTGTTTTTGTGCTTATTAGTGTTTATTAATGTCCAAATATGCCTTCTAGTCATTTCATTTCATGTTTATGCAATTTTATTAAAAACTGTCTAAAGTGCTTATTTCTGTCCTAGCTTATTTTCCATTTTTAAGTGCTTATTTGTCTTGCTTTTTATCTTTTTATAGTCCTAAATTGCATAAGTAGTATTAGTGTTTTAAAAATTTCAGTTTAACTTAGTTTTTATAAGTTTTAAAATCACTTTTCAAAAATTAAGGGAGTGTTTGGGTCAACACTAAAAACGGGTCAAAATGGTTTTTGGTATGGGTTGTGGTAGTTTAGTTAGATTTAGCTTAAGTATTAAGCTGGTTTAAAGCTGTTTTTAAAAGTTTTTAAGTTTGAAAAATTGTTTTTCAAAGTTTTCTTAAGTCACTTTTCAAGCTGTGGTTTTAAAAAAGGCTACAAGAGCTTACTTCATAAGCTCTTGTAATCTTAAGTTTTAGTGTCAAAAAAGAGTCTTTTTTGTGTCTAAAACAAGCTGTCAAAACCACTTAGTGTCATTTGACTTGTTAAGTCAAAACCACCAAGGTTTTTAAGTGTCATTTTTTTTAAATCTAAAAGCCCATTTTCACTCTTAAAAATCAGCAGGATTAAATGTGTTTTAGTTTCTCAAAATTTGTGCACAAGTCCTTTTATTGATGCTCTTAATCTGTTTTAGCTTAGTTTTGTTAAGAGAGCTTATTTGACAGCTTAAAATAAGCTGTCAAAATAAGCCCTTGTTTTAGCATTAATCTCCCCTGGTGCTAGGGGGTGATTTTTAAGCCCTTTTGTTTAGCTTTTTAGTATACTCAAGCCTTAGCCTTTGGCTTATTCTGAGAGCCCATAAGCTCCTTAATAAGCCCTCTAAATCTCAGCCCTTGAAAAGCTCTTTAGATAGCTTATTTTTAAGCTATAAGTTGCCCTTTGACTGTTTTAGCCTAGCTTTAGTGTAGGAATTGCTTGTTTCCATTCTTGGCTTATTCAGCTTATTTCATAAGCTAAATTGTGTTCCTAATAGCTTATTTTGATAGATTGTTAAGTTGTTGTGCTTATTTCCCTTTTTCCTTGCTTATTTAGAGTAAACAGTTAAGCCCTTTTCACTTTTTAGCTTAGTTTAAGTTTCTGTCACTTAAGCTCTCCTTTAGACTTTCTGTCAATATAAGCTCTTTAAGCTTATTTTAGTTTTTAACCCTTTAGTGCTTATTTAGGCTAGCTTAGGAATTCTTTTAGCTTATTTTTCCAAGTTTAGCTTATTTGTCCCAAGTGTCCCAATGACTTAGCCAATTTTTGCCCTTAAGCTTATTTTAAGCATTCTGTCGTTTTAAAAGCTGTTTTAAAGCTTATTTATAGCTTTTCAGAAAAAGTTGTAGTTGAGAAAGTTGTTAAGCCCCACGAGCTTAACAACTTTGTTTTACAAAGTTTTTCCAAAAAAAAAGAAAGGAGACAAGGGGTTACCCGGGTGAGCAAGACTCGAACCCGGGTCTCTACCCTCGTACACCTTTCTTTATAACACACACATACCGCTGCGCCCTTGGGACTTTTCTGTCATAGTCCCAAGGGCTTTGGTATTTAAGGTGGTTTTGGGTTTATAAGCCTATAAGCTGTTAACAGCTTATTACGGGCTTATTAATAAGCCAATTTTTAGCTTTTTATTTTTCGTAGGTAGAACATAGTGTCGAGTATTTTTAGTAAAATTTTCAGAATTTTTCAAAGTCATTTAGTATTTTTTACAATTTAATTTCGTTAAAAGTTTAAAAAATTCATAAAAAATACAAAAATTATCAAAAAAATATTTTTCTTTTTTAGAAAATTTTCTTTAGTCATCTAGTTTGTAGGAAAAATATAAAAATTTTCGTAGGGTCATTTTTACATCTTTTTGCTTTTTAAAGAACGGGTCCGGGTGCGGTTTTTTGTGTTTTTTTGTCTTGGCATCGTTTTTGTCCAAACGAACTCCGTTTTCGGTCTAGTCTTTTTCATTCTTCGTTATTTGTTCCCTAGAGTAGTTTAGAAGTGAAAATTTCTTCGTAGGGTTAATTTTAAAGATTTTAGGTTTTTCCCCCTTTGTTCGGGATCCGTGCTCTCGTTTTTTAGCTTAATTTCTTAATTTTTAGGTTTTTCTTAAACGTTTTTGTTTGTTATTGCTTAATTTAACTTTCCACACTCTCAAATCATTTTTCTCATTCAAACTCCAATCTTCCGACTGTATCGATTTTCCAGCACAGCCTCGTTGGGGATAAACGACCCGGGAACATTCTATACTACTTCTCGGTTTTATTGACTTTGTTTCTAGAACTATTCTTACTATATATATTCTATATTTTATTATATATTATATATATTTTAAGGGGTAGTTTGGACGAATCACTACTCCTAAATTACATAGGTTCAAAGTGAAAATTAAGTTCCTATATATATAGCCGAATTCAAGCAGGCACATGTGCTTGTTGTGTTACTTCTGTGAGGAGTATCGAAGCATCATCATAGCCATCTAAAAATCTTGTTCACCAAGTCTTATCATCACAGCCCTTCATCTTTGTCTTCAAATCATCACCCAATAAGAATTCGAGGGATTGCCAACATGGATTTGATGTTTTGTGAAGTGGGGTCGAAGGGGAAAGTGATGGGTTTGTCTATGGGAGCAGTGGATTAGGTGAAAGTGAAAAATGAATAGTGTCAATGACGGGAAAATTGATTTCGGTGAACAAGGTAACGGTCATTTGATATTTAACTAGAGTTAAGGGTAAAAGGGCGTGGGGCGCAATGGGTGAAAAGGTGTAGGGGCTAACCTTGTTAGTCCTTAAGGACTAGCAATGTTAGTCCTTAAGGACTAACGATGTAAGGGTTAAAGGGTAATGGGGCTAACAGGATGTTAAATGTGTTTTGGGCTCATTTGTTTGGTTTTGGGCCGAACTTAATAAAAATGGATTTGGACTTTTATAGTTGATTTAGGCTTATAACATGGGCTTTTAATTTAATAATTAAGCTTAATGGGCTAACTCGGCTTTGACTTATGTTTTCGGCTTCGTCTTTGAGTTGATTTTGACTTTGACTTTTGTTGACTTTGACTTTGACTTTTTACGCTCTTTCCAATCCCATGCTCGGTTTTTTCCGTTTTGCTTTGTTTTTTTCCTTTAGTGAGTATCCGGTACCTGCACAGTAAATTACACAAAACAAGCATATATTTGGCATTTTATGTCCGTTTTTGGTCATTTGGGGTCGTTTTTATAGGTAAAAGGTATGTGTAATTAAGCACATACCAATGAATTTGACAAATTCACATTTGAGCTTAGAGAATCAATTCACACATACTATCTGAGATATGCTAAAGTGATTAATGACATGAAAATGATTCATATGCCAATGACAAACATCCAAATCAACACGAAGTTTATGAATCATCTTAAACCTGTGTGGAGTAGGTTTGTCACAACAGCTAAATAAGAAAGAGATCTTCATAGTATGAACTTTGATCAGTTATATGCTTTCCTCAAACACAATGAAAGAGATGCTAAAGAAGTTCGAGAAATGCAACAACGATTCCCGGATCCACTTGCTTTACTGGCCAATACCTATAACCTACCTCCGTTATACATCTCTCAGCAAATACAATATCATACTCAACATCTGAAGTTTATCAACCATATCAACACTACCAATCAAACACTCCAATAACTCAACAACTAATTCAGTTACCTCCACTTCAAAGCTATGAACCTACAGTTATTCAACAATAACCTACATTTCAACCTGATACCGAATTTGCAGTACCAACCTTTCTTCAACCTGATACCCAATAGCCAATCTCAATAAAGCTATGATCTTCTTGAGTTCCGCTTATAGCTCAAGATATACTCCCATAAATAACTAACTACGAACCTCATCTAATCCAAGAACTCAAGCTTAAATTCAAAATGGTCAAGTTATGGTTCAAAATGTTCAAGGTAGACAGTCTCAAGGTTATGCGGGTAGTGCTAGAAAGAATCAACATTCAGGAGCAAGGGTTGTCAATACTTTTGGAAATGCAGGGGCAAATGAACAAAGGGTAATCAGATGTTAAAATTACAACGGTGAAGGTCATATGGCTAAGCAGTGTACTACAAAGAAAAGGGTAAACGATTCTGAATGGTTTAAGGATAAGATGCTACTTGCTCAAGCTCAAGAAGCACGGGTGGTATTGAATGATGAACAACAGGATTTCTTAGCTAACAGTTTAGAAGAAATAGATGATTGTAAGGATCTTTAACTATAAGCTACAACAAATTTCAAGGCAGACCACGTTGATGCATATGATTCAGACTGTGATGACGAAGGTACAACAAATACAATCTTCATGGAAAATTTATTTCCTGTTGGTTCCATCAATGATGACACAGTTGATATTCTTAATTCTGATATACAAGAGCTGGAATATATTGAAAACATAGTTTCCAATAATGAAGCATATGATGAACTTATAAGTAACAGGAATGTTATCTCCTACGCTGATTATATGGTTACTATTAGCAATGATGAAGATAAATATGTTCCTCCTCTTGTTCAAAATAATGATAGGATATTGTCTGTAATTGAACACATGAAAACTTAAGTAGAAAAATGTAACATGGTCAATCAAGAGACACAAAGTGTGAATGAATCGTTAACCACCGAGCTTGAACAATACAAAGAAACAGTCAAAAATTTGGAAAATAAATCTAAAAACTCTGCTTTTGACAGAGAAAAGTTTTTAGAGTGTGAATTAAGAACTGTCATTTGTGATCGCAATAGAAAAGTATCTGATTATGAAAATCAAGTTTTTTCTCAACGAAAACAAATGGAAAACTCAAAAACCCAAGTCAATTTTCTAAAAAATAAGTTTGGCACATACAAAAAGAGTCGTCTGAAAAATATAAAAAGAACATCAATGAAATTGTAGATTTGGAAAAAGCGAAAAAGGAACTTGAAAACATTGTTTTTAAGCTCGCACTATGCATATGCTAACCAAACCTCAAAATTTTTATGATGAAACACATAAGACAGCTCTTGGTTATCAAAATCCTTTGTATCTTTCTTAAGCTCGACGAAAACAACAAGCATTATATAATTGAAATGTGTTGATTGATAAACATAATCCTGTCTTAGTGTGTGATATTGAGGAAACTTTGATACTTGCTGAAGAGAGTCGGTTGAAAATGATTGAAAAACAAACTGTGATTAATATTAAACCGATAGATTACTTCAAGTTGAATAAACTTTATGACAAATTTGTTTCACAAAAACAATTGTCAGAAGAACAACTATATTGGTCTTTCACACCAAGTCCTCCTAAAAGCGTTTCAAAACCTACTAAAGTTTTTCCTAAAAAACTCCCATCAACCAGTCAAGTTCTCAAAAATCTGAACAATGCATGAGACCTTCTCAGTAAGTTTGATTAATGCATTAAAAAGAGAACTACGTTATCTCCTCATTAGATCGGTAGCTAGGAGCAATCAGATATAAAAGGGGCTTTTAAAAAGATGTCATACCATTTTCTGAAAACCTACAAGAAACTTTTAAACTTTTTGAAAAAGGATTTCTAGCAGAGGTTAAAGAAATGAAAGACATCTTTGAACAAATGGAAGACGAGGTCGAGCAATGTTCTGTAGCAAAGAAATGTTTAAAATTGAAAATAAACAATTTTTAATCAACAACGACCAACTCTTAGAGGAAAATATTTCTTGTGATATTATGTGCACTTACTTGTGTTTGTTGAATGAAGATGATAATTGTGGAAAGTGTAAAAGTCTTGACATTGTGCTTTTAGATCTTCAAGAATCAAACAAGTCATTGTGTGAAATGAGAAAACATTTTGGAAAACTTAAGGAATACAACATTTCTCTTGATATTGCTTTTTAAAATCACCAAGAAAAAATGATTAATGATTCTCAAACAAACAACAATAATAATTTGGTTCAAGCAATCAATAACCAATCTTTTGTGATAAATGATCTAAAAGTGAAATTGCAAGACAAGATACATGTAATGAGTTGAAACATCGATTAAGTCAATTGCATGAAAAGAGTCCAGTGACTCAATGTGAGTCACAAAAATTTTGATTCTAGGATTCAGAAAGTAGAGGATGAGAACGTGTCTTTAGTTTTTCAGGTTTCTTCCTTGGTTAAGGAACGAGAACACATTAAGTTAGAATATAAAAAGCTTTATGATTCAATCAAGCAGACACGGGCAAAAACCAAACTTTAAATTAATTATTTGCAACAAAAACTAAATGATCGGATTTATGAAAACAACAAGTTAAAAGAACAATTAAAAGCAAAGTTTTTTGAATCTTAATTGAATCAAAATGGTACAAGTGTGAATACTAAGCTTTTTAAACCTCCAACTTCAGGAACTAAACTTTATTCTGTAACTACACTTCCTAAATCAAAGGATATTCCTAAAGTTGTTGAGAAAAATGATTTATCAAAATCAGTCATTTCACACTTGACTACCCACAAGATAATTGAAAAATGCACAAAAGTTCTTGCCCTAGAATTGCTTAAGATTAAGCCTGAACCAATTAATGCATACTTTAAGAACAATAGGGCTGTGCATCGAGATTATCTAAATGTCACTAAGGAGCACGTAGCAACACTACACGAATGATTAAAAGAAGCTAGAGCATTAAAACCTTTAGATGGACATATAGGTCATGCCTCTATTTTTGATGAGCGAATTTAAGAACTGTTAGTGTATGTTAGTGCCTTATGCCCTTTCACTCATAGCAGGAATGAAAAGTAGGCTTCCACTACAAGCCATAGAAAGAACAATAAGGCTTACGTAGATGCATCTAGAATGAAACAGACAATTAAGATAATGACACAAAAGCATGCAGTAAAGCAAAACACTTAAAAGACTAAAAACACTATATTACCTTCTACAGGAAGAGTAAGCTCTACTAATGCGAGTGGATCAAAGCCTAAGAGTAATACAAAGAATGATAGGATCCAAAAAACATCAAGTAGAAGCAAGAAGAATAAAGTAGAATCCCAACCTAGGAAGTTTATGTCTAGTGCTAATCAGAACAATCATGTTTCAGACTGTAATGCGAATGTTAAGAATGTTGCTTTGTCAAAGAATTCTGATACTATTTGCTTATCTTGTAATGAATGTTTGTTTTATGCAAATC
This sequence comes from Tanacetum coccineum, assembly GCA_026074375.1. NCBI lineage: Eukaryota > Viridiplantae > Streptophyta > Magnoliopsida > Asterales > Asteraceae > Tanacetum > Tanacetum coccineum. The sequence continues at coordinate 13,698 of BQNB010081195.1, forward strand.
ATGATGCTTTTGTTGTTAAATGTCTTAAAAGAATGCAAAAAAGTAAAGTGGCTAAATCTGCAAAACAAGAAGTTAAAAGTGAATGGAAACCAACAAGACGGATCTTTAAAACTATAGGTCATAAATGGATACCCACTGGTAGGACATTTAACTTGGTAGAAAAACCCTGCCCCCTTCTTCAAATGACACGTCCACCATAGTTGTTCCTTCTAAGCATATATTAACAACCATAGTAATTGCGGTTCATGAAGCATGTCCTAAACTCAACCTTAGATATGCCAAAGCCTGGGGATCACTCTCTACATGCATGTTAAATACGAAACTTCATCTATTTATTTTGCATGATTTTGGTTTAAAGGGAATTATTCAGGATAAGGAACTTCCACCTTGGAAGTTCGACTATCTAGGAGTCACTTAGGTTCACTAACAACCCATAACCCAATCTAAAGTTGGGGATCCACCTTTTGTAAATATGTTTTCTTCTTTCTTTTTGTGTAGATTATAGAAATTGTTCTTTGGTATTTAGATTCTGGGTGTTCCAAACACATGACTGGACACCGTGATAAACTCATCAATTTTGTTTCCATGTTTATCGGTATGGTCCGATTCGGCAACGATCATTTTGCAGCAATTATGGGATATGAAGATCTATAAATGAGGAATATTCTTATTTCACGAGTTTACTACGTTAAAGGACTTGGTCATAACCTATTCTCCGTTAGGCAATGTTGTGATTCAGATTTCAATGTAGCTTTCAGATAACACACTTGCTTTGTACTAATGTGGAAGGTGTTGATCTACTTTCCGGATCTTGTAGTTCTAACTTTTATACAATCTCAATGGCAGATATGATGAAGTATTCTCTAATTTGGCTACTCTTCAAAGCTTCAAAGACAAAATCTTAGTTGTGGCACCGTCATTTGTCTTATTTAAACTTCGTCACCATCAATTAGCTTGCTAAACAAGGTCTTGTCAAAGGGCTACCCAATTTGAAGTGTACTAAAGATCACTTGTGCTCAGCATGTAAAATGGGTAAAAGAAAGAAAGAATCACATCCACACAAGCCTGAACCGAGTACAAATGAGAAACTTCAAATGTTGTATATGGATTTATGCAGACCGGTGCAGGTGGCAAGTATAAACAGGAAAAATTATATTCTAGTAATAGTTGATGACTTTTCTCGGTTTACTTGGGTCAAGTTTTTGAGATCAAAAGATGAAGCTCCAGAGATTATTATCAAAATTTTGAAGCAAGCTCATGTCAGTCTAAAAGCAACAGTAAGATATCTTCACACTGACAACGGCACTGAATTTATCAATCAAACACTATGAAATTATATGGAAAAGGTTGGAATTACTCACAATACATCCACTGCACGTACTCCACAACTAAACGGTGTAGTTAAAAGGCATAATTGCACGTTGGTAGAGGATGCAATGACCATGCTTATTTTCTCTGAATCTCCGTTATTTCTATGGGCTAAAGCTGTAGGTACTGCATGTTATACTTAAAACCGCTCCCTTATCCATACTCGATACAATAAGACTCCATATGAACTGCTCAGAGATCATAAACACGAACTCAAGTATCTTCAAGTTTTTGGTTCTTTATGTTATCCAACAAACTATTTTAAAGATATTGGGAAGCTCTAGCAAAAAGCAGATATTGTAATCTTCATTGGCTACTCTTCATCCAACAAGGTGTACCAGATCTACAACAAAAGGATCAGACAGATAATGGAAACATTGAACGTACAATTGATGAACTTACTTAAATAGATTCTGAACAATACGGTTCAGGACCCGAACTTCATGGTTTGACTTCTGGACACATTAGTTCAAGACTCGTGCTTAACCAGGCTGCCTTAACATAAGCTAAACCTCTTACAAAGAATGATTGGGAAATTTTGTTTCAACCAATATTCGATGAATACTTCAAACCTTCAAGTGTTGTATCTACCCCCATTTTCGCTGCAACTTTACTTCCACTAGATACATCCAGATCATCTTTTTCTTCTTCTTTTATTGATAAAGAGGCTCCCTTTTCAAGTACTTCACCAAACAATGAAACTACATCTCCACCAATCAAGTTGCAGAGTTTGATGTTAAACCAAATGAAGAAGTTGCAGAGTTTGATAGTAATACATTTACAAATCCATTTGCTCCTCCTAACACTGGCTCAATTGAGTCATCTTTAAGGATTGTAGACACTTCAAACATGCACACTTTCCAACCACCTCCTATTTACACTAAAAATGGACAAAAGATCATCCGTTTATAACAATCATCGGCGATCCATCAAAACCTGTTTCTACAAGTTGTCAACTTTCTACCAATGCTTTATGGTGCTATTTTCATGCTTTCTTAGCTAAAGGAGAGCCAAAGAATTATAAAGAAGCAATGGAAGAATCTAGCTGGATTGAAGCCATACAAGAAGAAATCCATGAATTTGAGCGACTTGAAGTATGGGAATTAGTGTCAAGACCAGACATAGCTATGATCACCAACCTAAAGTGGATCTTTAAAGTGAAACTTGATGAATATGGCAGTATGCTAAAAAAATAAGGCTCGGTTTGTTGCTAAAGGTTATCGTTAAGAAAAGGGGATCGACTTTGAAGAATCGTTTGCACCAGTCGCTCGCATTGAAGCCATCAGAATATTCTTAGCATACGTTGCACACAAGAATATAATAGTATTTTAGATGGATGTAAAGATGACATTTTTGAACGGGATCTTAAAGGAAGAGGTGTACATGAGTCAACCAGAAGGGTTTGTTAATCAAGATCATCCAAATCATGTATTCAGATTGAAGAAAGCACTTTGTGGTTTGAAACAAGCTCCTCACGCATGGTATGACTTGTGTAGCACCTCCAAATCTGGGTTGCAGCGGAATGTTGAATATCCGAGGGCGTTACTTCATAGTTCAATAGCATAAAATATGAGAACGACCACTAAACGTGTTGTTTGAAAAAGATACATTAGGTTAACAAAATACTTGTTTATTACATAAGCTCGTGGCTTTAAATTGTTCAACAATATAAATAAAGATTCCGGTTTATAACAATTGTCCCCAAAATGTAATAAGACCCCAAATCTTAAATGTTGACCCTTCAATTATTGACCTCCAATGTATCATCGCACCTCGTGCCTTATTGACCTAAAAAACATGCTTAAAACGTCAACATAAAGTTGGTGAATTCATATATTTATGTAAATCAATTGTAGGACCGCAAGATTTCCAAGTGTATGATTAAGCAACAAATACAAACATCACAAAAAGGTAATTACGTTTTCCTAAGCTCATGACACTGAAGCTCGACGTGTATGAATGCAATAAATTGCCAACATTTTCCCGTGAATGATGTTCTAACCCGCAACATCCCAAATCCGACATGGTATACATTTGCTGTCCGGCAAACCAGCACAGTGAGCGCTAATCACCCAAACGGGGATGTCAATCCCAAATTGATTTATTTATAACACTCGGGCTCACAATCTAGTAATTGACAATTCATGATAAGGGGCTCAGTGGGTTATCGCTACTTAGGTAGACACGTAATCAGTATATAAAATGTACACTTGCGTCCAATTTGTAAAACAAAGCATGTTCTCACCCCAAAGATGTAAATCATTTAAATAATTGTAAAGCGTGGGGCTATGAACTCACCTTAGTAGGAAATCCTTTGTGAATGGTAAATATATCCAAGTATGGCAAATGGATCACACCGTCAAACACCTAAGTAAATACGGTCAGTCTTAGTCTACAAGTTTAGGCTAACGACTTCATGATAAACTTTCCAAATATCTTGCTAGTTTATATATACTGTTATCACTTGTGTGGTGGTGCACATGTTTATTGTATTTGTATTTACGTGATGGCTCTTGGGAAACGTATAAGCGTTGTTAATAAATATTCATATTTATTAAGTCGGGTTCAAAACCGAATAATATCCGAACATATTATAACTCGTCCGATTCGTTAAGTGTTTAAATAATTCACTTTCGTTCACAAAATACCCTTAAGTTTCTTATAATTACAAAACAGTCCCTAGGTTTATGAAATATACAATATTTACATTTTAAACCCTTAAGTTTCCAAAATTACACTTTTAGTCCTCTAACTTTACAAGTTGACACTTTAGGTCCTTTAATGTTTAAAATAGTCCCTTAAGTCCAGAAATGACAGAAACAGCCCCTATACCTTATAAAATCAGTTATTGACAGTTTTAACCCCTAAGTTTGCAAATTGACACATTTAGTCCCTTGTAAAAATCACATTTTAACTCTAATTAAGTTCTAACAAGTGGCATTATGTTTCATTAAGTTCCAGTAAGTCAAATAAGCTGTTGTAAGCCTATGAATAAACACGGATGAGCTTTATTTTGCTTATGGTATTGGGCCTTATTAGACCCGTTAGGGTCCAATAAATTCGTCCGCCTCGTTAAGTGTTTATAAATTCACTTTCGTTCACACAATACCCTAAAGTTTCCTATAACTACAAAACAACCCTTAGGTTTATAAAATATGCAATATTTACATTTTAAACCTTATCAGATAAGCAAATAAGCCACGTTATTGGGCTTCTTAGGCCCAATAGGAACCCGAATGGAGTTTTAGAGGTTTAAACTTGGCCCATTAAGGTCCATTAATACTATTTACGTCCATTAAGCCCATTCAAACTTGGATAAGCTGCGTAAGCTCACAAATAAGCTGTTAGAGCTTACCGTGTCTTATGGTTCGCGTTTTGGACTCGTATTGGGCTAATAAGCCCGTTAGGGGTCCGGTTGGTTTTTAAGCACACGCTAGGGTATTCTAGTGTTTACATAAGCCCATTAAGCACCTAGGTTTCTTAATAAGCCCGAGGGTGCTTATTAATAAGTTGTGACCCCGCCAAGTTGGCTTATTAGGCCTGTTTGGGTCTAATGGGTTCGTTCGTGGCCATTGGGCCCAATAGGAGTTAGATTTGTGCAAGCTTGTCTTTTATAGTTTAATAAGCCTCCTAGTTCCATCAATAAGCTCGGATGAGCTAGAAGAATAAGCTACGGTCCACCATTGGGCTGTTGGGCCCAAACCGTGAGCTCGTTAGGACTACGCAAAGCCCATTGTGGCTCGTTACCCCTCTAGTAACATGTTTGTTTCGAAACAATTTGTCCTAGCTATATGTCGTGTGTTTAACACATTTATACGTCGCGTTTTACATGCAAGTGTTTCTTAACGTCCCACATACGCTCCCAAGCCATAGTACATCGTTTACGATACAAGTTTACGTGTGGTTTTCTTATAAACGAACGGTTTTTCTAAGCTTTGCTTGTTAATAAGTCATGTTACATGTTTTCTTTACATATTAACACCACACAAGTTGTTACACGCTATAACATTGCGTATATCACGTATATTTTTCATTACACATACGTGAACTCTCGCTAGTACCTTATATATATACACGTGACTCATAGACTAGTTAACAAGGAAAATAAGTATGATACGAAGGGTATGGGTTCGAACGTGACTTACAACAAGGTCCTAGTGCTTTGTTTTCGAGTGTGCGTGAGGAATGAGACGACCCACTTATGTATATCACGACCAATTATCAAACCAAGTTTCCAAGCTTTGCGTACACCCAACCCTAGCTCGTATATTCCCTTATGCACTCGTTATGTGACCCTTTGTCGTGTTTGTTGGTTCGAATGAAGTAAATATGAGGTGTTTGGTTGCGGTTTGAGACCCGAACAAAGGAAACAATATATGTTTAGTTGTTTGAGAGAGTTTAAGGTGTGTGTGAGTTTTCAAGAGTGTAGAATGGTATATGAGAGTGTGTATTTATAGACAAGGAAACTAGGTAACTTTCCTAGTCACTCAACAAACTAAACCGTGCCCCATATCCTAGTGGTTTTGTGGTTTTGGTTAGTCACACATTGTATCTAGCTAAACCACTAAGTACATGTCTTAATTAGAGGATATTTGTACAAGATTGAGCTAGATTATGGAAATCTTATGGATTTGTGTGTGGTTTGATGTCTAGCCGAGTATCCAAGAGAGAAAGAGAGAACAAAGGGTTATTAACCATTGTGTATAAGTTAACTAGGGAGCATTTAGTACAAGGTTTAATTAGGCAAGTGATGTACATGTACTTTGGGATTAAAAGAATGATTTCTAGTTGTTTTTGGTACCCATATTCGGCTATAGTTGGGTTTTACACAAGAATAGATTTAATTTTTGTGTTTAAGGTTTCAAAGTGGGTATTGGTTTGAGTCTAGGTAAGTCTAGGTATTTCCGAGGTGTGTCCGAATGTATTTTATTGCGAAACGTAAACCTTTTACGTGACCGATAAAAATAAAATAATCAAAGTTAATAATTATCTTCTTAATAATTATTTATTACTTGGTTGATGTAAACCTTAATTTATTTGATGACCGTTTACATTAAATGATTATTTCTAGTCTACACGATTTAGCTCAAAGTAAAATTAAAAGTAAACGCGTATCGGACCAAATCAAATAGTGACGAATAATAGGAGTCGTAAAATGACTTGAAATTGAGAAATATTACACTAATCTCCTATGCCATAGTGTGGAGTTTTCGTCAAATGTTGCAAGACATATTTTGTCTTCCGGTTTATTTCCTAGTTTCATTACATATATTCCTCCTTTCCTAATTCTTTTACCTATAACCTTTTCGTCTTTGATTATTTCGCTACCATGTTCGGTAAATATTACTTTGCGTTTATTATCACATATTTTACCTACACTAAGCAAGTTATATGTTAAGTTATCTACATGCTCAACATTTTCAATTATTAGGGAGTCTTGAGAAATCGTACCTTTGCCTATGATTTTACCGCGCAAGTTGCTCCCAAAAATTACGTATCCTCCATTGTACGCTTTGTATGAAGAAAACAACTTTCGATTACCGGTCATGTGTTTTGAGCATCCACTATCTTTAATCCACTCATCGGATTCCAAGTTTACTCCTAAGCATATTTCATCGGGTGCTTGAACAACAAGACTGTTAATACAAATAATGCCTAAAAAGGTTATTTATATTTTTTGACCTCTCAACGTTTTGATAATAACAAAATGTAAAAACGTTTACAATAAAAATAAACATTTACAAATTATTAAATGTAAAATTTCATTTCTAAGATTAGTGATCGCTTAAGGTATGGACAAACAAAATAATTAAGCATGATTAGTGATCAAAAAAATATATTTCTCTTAATCCTCACTTTTAATTCTACAAAAATATTTTCTCAAAAATACTTTTACAAAATATTTTCTAATTAAAATAAAAAGTTTTATTAAAAACTTAAAATTTGAAATTTAAATTTCCCCCCAAAACGGAAGCTTCTACACCAGATACAACATTCTCCACAAAAAGACAAAAATAAGAGCGGAGTATAGGCGGCGCCCCCATTATATATAAGGGACCGCCGAGACCGCCCCTAGAGAGCCGTTGGGATTCCCTGCCTATAAATACTGCTCCATTCCCAGCATTCGAGCGCCTTTGGGATTGTAATTGCCCTAAAGAACTTCATACACCATTCCCTTGTTAGAAAAACCTTCATCAAGTGTTTAGACTAGTAATAATAGTGTTAAATTTTGCAAAGACTTATCAATTGATTCCTCTTCCCGAAATCGTGATTGTTTCATATTGTTGAACAAGAGATATATTTTTTTAGCTTTGACTTGATTTTACCTTGATGGTGATGAATAAAGTATCAAATTTCTTTTGCGGTTTGACACATATAAAAAATTTTTCGTATTCTTTAGTTGCAAAAAACATTATAAAAAAACTTTTTTTTTTTTTTTTTACATTTTTAGCTTCATTATTTTTTTGCAAGTTTTTTAAGCTTATCGTTTTGTTATGAAAATGTACAACTTCATCCTTTTTAGTTTCGGGATTATTTTGAATAGGAGGAAAATCACCATCGGTAATAATATGACAAAGGTCTAAATCTTTTGATTTTACATAAGTTTCGAATTATTTTCCAATAAATAAAAATCCATCCACTTTCAATTAGTGGTGGTCATTTGCATAGATTTGCCCTTCTAAATATTTTTCCGATCTCATAGAGCGATCTCAAGTTTTAAATACATTTTATTTTAAAAATTTGGTTAAACGTGGTGTGATACCAATTGTGGAAACTAGAAGGGGGGTGGTTTGATAGTTTGCTGCTTTTTAACTTAAGGTTTTAAAGTGTTTGTAATAAATTATAGATTCGAATTTATGTGATTCAATACTTGCCACAATATGAACGATATGCTTCTCACACAAATGATATGTATGATGTATGAGGAAATAAGTAAGACAAAGAGATAAGAGTAAGAACAATCAATACCACAACTGCAGAGGATTTATAGAGGTTGGTAACGAAGAGCTCATCTTCGCTTACTCCACTCCCCGAGATCCTATCTCTGGACGTTTTTTCACCTGTGTCAACAAGATCCCTTATGGCGGGAAGAAAAACCGTACACAAGTTGCTTACACCGATTTACGACACAATAGCTAAATTCGTGTTCTAATCTTAGCTAGAACCAATCTACTTGTTCACAACTTCACAACTTGTTCACAACTTCACAACTTCTTCACAACTTCACAACTTCTTCACAACTTTAAGACTTCACTTCACCACACTATTTATATCACAACTATCTAACACTGCTTGTTAAGACTCACCACGATCTAACTTACTTTACCAAGATGCCAAAGATCTAACTACTACACACAAATAGACAAGATATACAAATGGATTTACAAGTATGTGATATGGATTGATGCAAAGATTGCTATTCACACTCAGGTATATATTTTTCACTGATGATTGAAAAAGTATTCTTCTCTTGCACTTGATGAATTAAGATTGGATTACTTGGAAACAAAGCTTTATGATTAAATGATCAAAGGATTTTGATGAGATGTGTGGGTTGTTTTAGAACAGAAAGAATGAGTGGAAAAGGTAAAAAAATTATGGGGAAAAGTTCAGTATTTATAGAACAAACTAGGGGAGCGTCTACCTAGGGTCGGTCCCCTTAAATAGGTGGGCGGTCCCCTTAATTTTAAGGGGGACGGCCGTGTTGTATTTTAAGGGGACCGCCATTAGACTGGGGCTTCCCCCAGTTTGTCTTTTGTGTAGGGGGGGATTTTTTTGAAACTTTTTTCTGCCGCTTTTAGGTCCGAAAATTTGAATTTCGAAATGTGTTATTTTGAATAAAACAACTTCTTTTAAATTGTAGAAAAATGTTTTGTAATGTTTTAAAAATATTTACAACATTTTATAAAAGTGTGAGGTTGAATAAAAAATTTCTTTGATTATAAAATGCATTAAGCATTTATTTATTCATACCTTTAAGTGATGTATTTGTTGAAATGAGAGTTTACTACTAATTACTTGTTTACGTTTAATTTTACGTTGAACGTTTATATATTTTGTGATTTTCAAAACGTAAAGATGTAAAAAAATATTAGTAATGTTTTTAGGCATTATATTTTATCAACAATATTGATATTGTTCACCCATTTAAATGGGTAAAAAGAAATTTTGTTAGCGTAAAGGGGAATGGGTCAAATGGTTGAAAATTGAAAGTTACTAGAAGTTTGTTATTAATCTATACAACCTGCTAAAATGTTTTTATAACATTATTAAACTCATAATTAACATTGCATTTCCGTTTTAACCCAAAATAGAAAAATTGTTTTGTTTAGCATGTATTTGAAATATTACCCAACCTACTTGACTTGACTTAACACCCTTTGAGACATAGAAAACAGATTGCGGGTCAATAAAAATAAATAGCGGACCAAGCAATTTATATGTTACGGAATATAGATACAAGTGTGACATGCCATACTAACACAAGTGCTATTAGCAAGGTGTTCTCTTTAACTTACAAATAAACCGCATTACGATGGTGATTAGCAGCAAGGTGCTATCTTTACTATACAGATAAAACGTGTCACGATTGTGAAGGTTATATCAGCAAGGTTTTATCAGCATGGTGTTAGCAGCAAGGTTCCATAAGCAAGCTTCACGGTTCTATCTGCATTATTTTATCAGCAATGTTTCATCTGCAACTGTCCATCAGCAAGGTTCAAGATTCTATTAGCAATGTTCCATCAGCAATGTTCCATCAGCAATGTTCCATTAGCATGTGTCCATCAGCAACATTGAAGGTTTTATCATAAGTTTCAAATATTTCTCAGTTTTCATCAAGACAATAGTTAGCACAAAAATGCATATGATCACAACATAAACACATTACACACTTTTGACTTTTAAGGTCTAATTTGACATGTTTTGGGTTCAAAATCGAAAATAATACTTCCACGAATATAATATCTACATATTTTAAATATGAAAGAACCACGATATTATAAGTGCATGTATAAGATAAATGTTTACATACCTTCCAAAGTCCTGTCCTCGGTTACGGGTAAATACTAAAACATCTGCTCCAAGCATCATATCACTTGTCTTAAAACCATTCCATCTGAACCAAATGGACTCTCGAATTGGTAAATAATGCTTACTACTGGATCATACCACATTGACCAATAGTGTTGGTCGGTTTACTTTTCTAAGAGTAGCCAAGAGGCATGCACCCACGCATTTTTATCAGGTGTCATCCCACCACACCACCATTATCTGCCATTAATTATAACATTAGGGAAGGGAGTGTAAGATAACTTTAGTTGTAGTGTAGATTCAGATGGTTTTCTAGAGGTGGCAATTTCGATCCACTAACTGGGTCGATTTAGGTGATATTTTGCCTCTAGTGGGTTAGCTCCAAAATATGGTTAAAGACGGGTCAACTGGATTGAACTCGTCCAACAGTCACATATATACAAAACTGTTTTAAGGCGAGAAAGTATAATCAGTGAGGGCTTTTTGGCCGTGTTTACAAACCAAAGCAAAATAAATAAAAAGTTAAGCTCGCCAATTTGGCTATTTACATGGCTAGTACAACAACAAACAGTTTAAGTCAAGAATATATAATCTGTGAAGGCTCTTTCGCCAATTCCTACAAACCAAAAACAAAATTAGAATAAAAAAAGTCCCAATTCGTCGATGTTGTGGTCCACATGGTTACACTCACCAACAATAATTGCCTAATTAAGACCAAAGTAACCTAGTTGAATCAAAACTGTAGATAAATTCCACTAATAATTCTCAAATTATAGAGTTACATAGAATATTCATGTTCGCTAGCAGCTAAAATATCCAAGCCTATTCACGTTAGCAAGAGAGTCAAATTCGATGGCATTTAAATATTCAAGTTAGAATTTCTAAAAAAAACTGTTTGTGATATCTAATAACTAATTCGGAGGTGATGAAGATAGCATCATGTTAGCAATGTCTTTGACCCGCTCCACCACTACCCTTTCCCGTTCCTCGAAATCTTATTTTCGCTCCTTGGCAGCTCGTTCCGTTCCTCCGCTGCCATTTCCCGGTCCCCAACAGTTTTTTGTCGCTCCTTTGCAGCTTGTTCTCGCTCTTACGCCGTCTTTCCCTCTCTTCGGCAGCTTGTTGTCGCTCCTTGGCACTTGTTCCCGCTCCTTGGCACTTGTTCCCGCTCATCCACTTTCCTTGGTTGCTCTTCTAGTTGTTTCAGATTTACAACCTGCAAATATAAACACGTATTATAAACATACTAATATTACACAATATATAAAATCAAAAATTTGAACTGAAGGCAGTATCATTTATGTCTGATGTATTGTCATACCAGGTAGGTACTCTATAAGAATTTCACATTTCCCCCTCTTCGGCACCTTATTGTCGCTCATTGGCACGTGTTCCCGCTCATCCATGTACTTGAGTCAACAATGCAACATTTGGGAATTGTTTTTAAGTTATATTAGGATAAGAACAACCACTAATACGCAATGTACCACAATATAGAAGTGTCGTACTCTTGTAGTAGCACAACATGAACTATAAATATGGGTTATTAGTTCTTTAAAAGGGAGATGATAACCTAATAAGTAAGACAATAAAAAAATCAGATATTACTCAAAATAAACTCGTTCCACTATGTTTACGATTCGTAAGTTTCAATGTTGTCAATGATTTTGTCAAAGGACTCACTTTTGAATACACGGATGTTTCATATACACCACGCTTCCTCTCTTTAATGGATTTTTCGACTTATGTGATGCAGAAGTAATAACGATGAGTACTTATACATATAGTCTTTTTATCCAACTCTTAAAACTTTAGCCAGATTGTCACCTCCTCCTCGTTTAAAGGAATGCCTTGGGTATATGAGAGCTCCTTGTTTGGATCAAGCTGATTTGAATTGCAACCTCCTGAAAGAGAAGTTAGAATTTATGTGTTAACTCATTTAAATACACATTAAAAACCACTACCCATACAGTAACTATTGCGCACATGATAATACATGTGGTAAATTCGTATGCATGAATGGAAATACATATAGACTTGTACATTCTTTTCTTTTCTGCTACCATGGCAGTTTGATTGGCTTTCCTTGTCTCGTTCGGCATATATAGAAACACAGAGTGAGCACTATTGCGCACATAAATCACAACCAAAGGAAAAAAGGATTGGATATATATTCTGCTTACCATCTTCAGCCTTAGCTCAAACAATTTCTTTTGTTTCCCTGAAAGCTTACATACATCCACTTATGGATCATCCTCAACCGCGTTGTTTTCATCATCGTTTGGATGGTCATCACGGCCACGTCTTTCATTATCATAATGCTCAGTTTGAACTGGCTAAAAAAATCAAACCTTACATCGTTCATATTCAAAGAAGAAGAACATCTTTTGGCATCAACCTAAGCATAATATGAAGTCGCGTGTGTTAGCATTAAGTAATTAATCAATTGCAAACAATAGAATAGATATATGAGAATAAAAAAACAAAATAAACCTACCACTGAATATATTTGATCAGATGTTGAATATTAATTTGCATGAGATTGAAAAATTGAATTACATATATTAACTTAAATATCATCATAAGGTCTACAACTGGAACGATGGTCCTGAATTCAATATTATAAAAAACTCACTCACTTTTGAAGAACTTGACCCGCACTCCCATCATCAATAGTCAACAAACCAATAACAATATGTTCAGGAGCAACAAACTTATACCCTATTGAGATGATATTAAACATTCCTAACTTTGTATCACATTCATGAATCGTGAGTACTGAGTGAACAAAATCTTGCTTTGCATAATCGGTGACTAAATATATTTTTTTATAAACAAAACAAAGTATACAACCAAGGACATACCTATGGTTTTAGGATCAATGTAAGATGATCAGCCGGCAACTTGCATACAATGATGAATGAATTATATTAAGGTTCAAGATGAATAACAATAATGATGAATATGAATGATATTAAGGTTTTAAGGATATATGTGAAAATATGTTTAGTCACGTATCTCTAGATATACACGAATTCACTTCAATCTCTATATTTAGAGTTTATCTTCAAAAGATATATATAAAATTACATATATTATCTACATCTTAACACTAATATTTTTGCCTAAGAAATAGGCACCGAATTTATTTTAAAAAAAACAGTTGAGATATGTTTATGGCATACAATATACAATATAGTTATGCATAATATTTAAAAAAATATATGAAATCAAAAATATAAATGCAGTAGGATATATATGAAGTAAATTAAGAAGTTATAATATATCAATAATGTTTTGCAAAGTAAAACACAAATTACCTCATGGCTTAGTTGGTTAAGATGATTGGATATTAATTATAGGTCATAAGTTCAAACCTTGCCATTGCCAATATTTTTTAAAAATTTTCAAAATTTAATGCAAAA
>BQNB010081196.1:15024-29696 GCA_026074375.1 Tanacetum coccineum
CATATATATTTGGATCGGTATATATGGTTGAATTCACATGCTTACATTGGCATTCAGTTTCGCACCGTATCTTTCAGAATTCAACCGAGAACTTAAGAATCCCAGGAAGTCTTGTTTCTCTAATACGTAGCATTTATTTTTCCTACTTATCCTACTTTTAAGTTATTTTCTGGTTACACATAATGCTCAACTTAAGTGTGGGGGGAAAATAAATTGGGAAAATTAGACTCATTATTAAAAGTTTGAACTTTTTCCCTCGGTTTTTAATTCTTTTTGTTACTTAGGTTAATATATTAGAATAAAACATAGTAAATAAAGAAAGTTTTTGAAACCAAAGATGTGTCCCGATTGATAAAGCGGGTCCGACTCGGGATCGATGACATTACTTGCGCATTTATAACCATTCAGTAAATATGTGAGGATTTTGAGCCTATTATTATTAACATACATCTTTTATGCTTGATTCCTTTGTTTATGAGTGTGCTGGTGATTTATTAATTCTAGAACTTGTGCTTCAAATCATTACGAGACCACAGTGAGATCACGTTCGCGTGATATATGTATTTTTATGTGATAAAGAGGCAACTTAGTGAAAATAAACAAGCTTTAAAATCTTAGGCCAACTATGACGTAGTTAAAGGTTTAAACTACGCCGTAGTTATAGTTCTTACAATAAAAGTTTTGAAACTTAAGCCTAAATACGGCATAGTTTTGTTACCCAACTACGCCGTAGTTGCAGTCTGCAACTACAATTTATCACTTAACCTCAAGCCGAGGTGATTACAAACTTCCATTTCTTTGGTCTAGTATCTTGCAAACAAAGTTAGAAACACACAAAACCAAACTAATATGCAGAAATGAAATGAAACAAGACGTAATTAAAAAGATAGGCATGGGGTGCCTCCTATCAAGCGCTTGTTTTTGTTTGAGTCATGAGCTTGAATCCACCCTTATTTACTAGGTAATAGGTTGTCCATCTCCTCACTTGGAATCAAGTGTGGGTGGAAGTAGCAATAAACACCATTTGGGTATACATTTGCTACGGGGTAGGGAAATGATGAATTAAAATTATACCTTGGAGGAGATGTCATTTCCCTTCATTTCTTATTGGTTTTGGTTGATGATTTTGCTGATTGGCTAAGTCTGTATAGTGGGTTCATTCGTCAAATGAAGGTCTCATGTTTAACATGTCTTCACGATACATGAAATCACCTTTATCTCTGTAAAAGATGACTCATGGTCTGTAATTTGGTGCTCGAGTTCCTCTATATCCCTAGTAGGGTTAGAATAAGCTTCCTCGTCAACCACGGTAATATCAAGATCTCGTCTCTGAATTCTTCCAAAAGCTCATCTATAATAGATTTAATAGCCGGTGCTAGATAATCTTTGTCAGGTGGTTTGGAGTGTAAGGTTTGTGGGATCAAAGGTTGTATCATGTCGTCTATTACACCAGGAACCTGTATAGAAATACTAACAACATCATTATCTCGTTCCTCTTCCCTTACAACCTTTACTTCATTAGGGAATGGAATCAGTGGCACATATGGTTGCACCACATGGTCCGGTTCATGTAAAATGTACAGTAGGTGTGAATAATTTCTTAAAAATTTCTATGTCCTCGACCGTAATATCCCAAATATCATCCATATTCCCTTCATTACAATCATCCACCTTAGCTTCCGCTTGTTTCCTAAGGTTTTTGACTCCCATTCTGACCAAGTTGTTATAGTCCTCTTCAAAGCTCAATTCTTTATCATCATGTTGAGGATTAGGTGTGTATGGCGATTGATCATAAAAATTGGGTGTAAAATTATAGGAGTGATCATTTAGTGGATTTTTCCTTAGACCTTGCTTAGCTATGTATAGTTTATATTATGCTATTGTCATGCTATCAATGTCCACTTCATCGCTCATATTGGAAGACACTAAACCATCTTCAGTGTATGGTTGAGCAGGTTGGAAACAAGGGTGTAGAGGAGGTAAGCCATGATACTTGTTGATCTCAATATCCTCATGATAATGTGGATAATCAAAAGCACTACTCTTATCCCGGTGAAAAGAGTTAAAATATGCCTCCTCATAAACAGTTGGATTTAATTTGGATCGAGCATTATTCCTTAATCACTTTTCCTTCTCGGCTTCATATTCAAAGTACTCATTCAGAGCCATGTTCTCAATATCTTGCTCCATTTCCATGATTCCTGAAAATCAAACACGAGATACCAGTAGATTATGCTCTTACAAGGAAAACAAAAATAATACGAACTTTGAACAATACTTAAATAAAAACAAGATATTTACAAAAACTCAAATTCAAAACCTATTTAGCTCCCCGATAACGGCGCCAAAAACATGATGCGTATAATTGTTTAAAATTAAAATTCAAGTTTTAAATTTATAAAACTCGTTTACCTATGGTCTACATCGCACTAACGGGCAGAGAACCCGATCGTGTGTTGTGAAGGATTGGTAAATTCAAGGTCGTCCCAAGAGCTAATGGATAGTCTAAAATTTGAGTTTAAAGGTTGTCACGTTTTAAAAGCTATTTTGGTGATTAAATTTTAAGAGAATAATAAGTAGGAATTAAGTTGGTTTAATTAATCAAGGGAATTGGTATAGTGGTAAACAACTAAGATGAACGCATTTAACTAGTTAAATATCCTAAGTTTAATTATTGAGATCTCGAGTGTAATGTCTAATTCTTATTTTATATGGTGGTTCTAATATCGACAGACCTGATTGTGCATCGAGACCTGTCTTATGTATCCTATGATCTCAGGTTCCCATTAGCCATGAAGGGTGAGTATCCACTCTATATTGATTAACCCCCAACTATCTTAAAGACCTATCTAATGCCAATAATCCCACTTTTTGGCTATAACCCTCCTGGAAGAGTTTCCTGAATTTTATAAGTATCTATTATACTGTAGGCGTATAGAATATGTGATATATCTTATCTCATAATCAAATGACAAGAAAACTAGAGAGAGAGAGTGGAAGGATTGAACACTTTAGAGAGAGAGAAAGAAAAAAAGAATATTAGATTATAAAATCGAAAAGTCAACAACCAACCCCCTCTAAGGTGTGTAGAGGGGTATAAATACTCCTACGAGTGGCCGGACATGGACCCTTAATAGGCTTACCATAGGCCTTGGGCCTTCTACCTTATCAAGGTTCCATAAACTATACCACGAGCCTATCTTATGATATTATGGAAGTGACCGATACTTTTTGTATTTTTAACAATCTCCTCCTAAGGGAGGTCACTTCATTTTACAAAATGGTTAATCCTAGCATACTATGCTTGTCTTCAGTCTTGAGCTCGTAGTCTTTAAACTTCAATCATTAACTTGTGATATGTTGTAGTGATCTTTGACTTTAGGCTTGAGCTTGTTCCTTTAAGCTTGACTTATATATGATCTTGAGCTTCTTGAGATCATCAACCAAGCATAATCTCTTTTCGTCATCTTGTAATCTTTGCCTTCTTGTGATCTTGTGACTTTTGGACCGACATGCTCATACTTTTTCTTGATTTTGAAAGCCTGTGTAACCATCTTTCTTAAAGTTCTTTAACTTTAACACTTTGTTTCTTTAAGAAGGATGTGCGGTATTAGAGTAGCGGAAGTCTTGAAACATGTACTTGAGCTTTCACAATGTCTTTACGTATGTTGGTTGAGTATGAGCATGTGGTATTGACTTTGACTTGTTATCGGGTAACTGCTGTCGCCGTCAGGAAATCTGCATTAATGGGTTAGTGATGAACAACATATATGGACGATAGTGGCTTTGTCACTTCGTCGAATACGGTTTTAATAACCACGGTTCCCCGTTAATCACTATAAATATTGCTTATGATCAGGTAGAATTCCGAAGAATCTCTTTGACAGGGTTTAGCAGTTGGACTTGCCGTTCTCATTACTGGAGCATCTCAAAGCAGACAACACGATAAGAGTGAATCGGTAAGTTACTATCTTCCTGATTAAGTCGTCAATTCGTGTTCAGTATTCCTATTTCCAGATACCCTTGTGAGGCTTCCCATGGACATAAGATTGAAAATTGATTTAGGAAAATCAGTCAGTGTGTTAAGATGCAAACGATTTTTATAACACACCAACAATTTTATCTTTTTCAAAATTCGTCTATCAATTCATAAGCTTAACCGAATCGATATCCAGTATCACAAGTTTGATCCTTATAGGATCTCATAAGTTACCTACCGCAAAGCTTGTTTGATGTTGGCTCTAGAAGGATTTCCATCGTCATTGTGAGTACTTTAGTATCACTTTGATGTTCTGGCAATATCACAAGGATAATGCATAGGACTCTTAAGCTATAACTTGTTTTCACAGTGTGTGAGCAAAAAATATTATTGAATAGTGTCCTAGTGAGATTTTTGGATGATCTCTTTTGGCTTTAGACTCAATAGTGCACATTTGGTTGTAATAATCGGAGGCTGGTGTAGACTTCCACCTTTTCAATACCAACTAGCTCGGAGTGAGAAAGTTGATAGAAATGCGTGTAATCTCCATGAGAAATGAAACAAAAGTCTTTTGAGAGACCTTGATTGGCTGGGTAGTGTTGTGCATTGCGTCACTGGGTCCATGACAACTGTCTTTAATACCAGACAACAACTTAGTGTTTTTGATAATTTATGTATTAACCCGGTTTCTGCCTAAGTGTAAGGAGGGCTTCTTTATTTTCACCCTTTATCTTACCTTTTCTTTTTCATTCTTCAACCCATTCAGTGCTTATCGAGACTTCATGACTAGTACCTTGTTGGGTTTGTTCCAGTACTAGCTCCATCTCAGTCGGCACTATTTCTTTTTCTTACTTTTTCTCCTTTTTTATCATCATACCTAAGGACTTCTATTCTAACTAATGGAATGTCCACAGGTAGATCCATCCAGTTTTGGCTGGATCATGGGAACGAATACCTAATCTTAACCGTCTTATAACTCTAATTAATTACAGACATGGTCGGTTTTTGGTATTGTTCACAACCTTAAAACTATTTGAAACTTCGATAAAGGTACTTTGTTATAATCAAAAACATGGTTGTACCTCCTATGTTTTACTTTTTTATGTGCATTGATAACCGAAAATGTTTAGCACATACGAGGATGGAGTTCACATATGAGTCTTTAAGATCACTTTATACAAGTTATATATATTTTAATCACATTTTTTCCCCTTATCAAAAAATGTCAAATTATTGATATGTTGGATATCAATTGATTCTAATTGATAAAATATATGCATTCGGGAAGAAGATGTCCAATTATTAACAAGCTGATTATTGGAACATATTAATGCCCCCCCCCTTAAATTATGAGGGAATTATATGGTGTTTGAGTACGTTAATTTGAAATTTTTTGAATTTACTAAGAAATTCTTTTGAATTTACTAAGAAATTCTTGAAAATTCGTACTCAAACACTATATATGCCTATTTCTAGTCTAACACTACTTATTTACATATACACAAGATCTGTAATTACGAGAGAGTGACCTGAAATGGAGTAGCCAAAATATGACAAAGTCATATTGTCCGTTCAAGCAGTCTGAAGTCTTCCTCATCAACCTTCTCTCTAGCTGCAGCTTATCGATTGCCTTGATCATGAAGCGAGACCTTTGTTTTCTAAATTACTCCATATTCTCTTTGGAAAGTAATCCATCCTCAGGTTGGAAGCAATATTATGAATAACAGATCAAACATGTGAGCGTCCCATCACTAAATTTGCAGAGTTCATCCGAGCGCATTAACATGTTTCTTTTGAACTTGTCTACATAGATAATTCCTTAAGGATTGTTGTATGTAGTGTATGGAGTTCTTTTAGAGATGTCGGATCTAAATGTCTCTGGCATAGTGATATTGAGTTCTTCTGGTAGCTTTTGACTCCCAGTTGAAGGTCTTTGACCCGCTTAAGAATGACAACACGTCTAGTAAACATCCGTAATGCTACATTCAAGTGGAAAATGACATCTTTCTCTAGATTGGCGATTTTCTTTTGAACTAAGAGAAGCAACATGTCTTCAATATCACGCAGATTAAGTCTTGGGAAGTCACCTTCCTTGAACTTGTAAAGCTTCTGATCTTCTCTTCAAACTACAATCTCCTCTAGATACCCATAATCATACCACTTCATAACTTTAACATGGGTTACTGCAATGATTCTTTTTTGTGGAGAACACATCATGCTTGGACACCTTGTTGCTTGCGTATCCATAGAACTGTTGTTGTTTAGGACCCCAGTATGTGATTCCCTAGATATCATATCTATTATAAGTGACCTTCACTGGACTTTATAGAGATGGAACCATGTCTTCAATGCCTTAAATATCATCATATTTAGCAGCCTTGGTTTTTGTTGTAGAAGTTGTGTATTTCCTGCTTGAACTTATCCAACCATTTAGATATTTGAGGTCGTTGTTGACGGAAGTAGTTAACAGGAACTACTTGACCCTCTGATCTTCAATCAACGGTAGAGGCTGCTAATCAAATGGATATTCTGTCCTTCAGGGTTAATCCAGTCAAGTCAATCGGTGACAACATTATAACATTCTTGAAATGATATTCGAGTTCCACTCAACTCTGGCATATTACCCTTTGAGAAATATAAAAAGTTGGTTCAACAACAAGGTGCTCTTGGGTCAGATTATTAATCTTAAGATAATTCATGACAAAATCCTGAGAAATTCGACAAGGAGTGCTCATCAGCTCGTCGAAAGTAAGAGGAGGTTTTTTCTGCTTTGGCAATTTACTCAATCAAAGTCTGATGTGGTCTAAAGGTAATACGATTTTGTAGCATTCCAATTAAATCAGGAGTCGGGGGTCATTCAGGATTCCTTGAACCATCACGTTCTAAACAGCCTCAAAATAGGGTTGATCATCATGTTAACCCCAAATCACTTCCTTGATTTGTGTGGCATCATGGTTATTTGCAGACACAAATATGGATTCCCTGCCTTGCGCAGACTTACCGAGGAATGATTTCAGTGAGACTTGGTGGCTTTTTGGATGAGCTTGACTATGATTCCTTCTGATTTAGAGCCTTTTGATGATCATCATCTTGCTTTTCTTTCTCTTCTTTTCAACCCATGTCTGATCTAGCTGGAGGGGCCTTCATCTTTGTCTTTGTCTTCACTGTCTCTCTTCAAGAATATGCTTTTCCATAAGATACAAAGAGATCCTTGTCAAGCTTTGTAATATGGACCAGTGCATCACTGAGATCTCTGGTTCTTGAGACGTCTCGTGAACGATTTACTTTTTCTTGCATCTTGTCCTAGTATGTCTTCTTCAATTCAACTCTAGAGTGATGCTGCATGCCCTCGTATGTAGATTTTGGTTGAGAGTAAAGGATTTAGCCAAGACGACATTCTCAGTGGATTCAGTAATGGTGCTTTTGGATCACTGGAAAGTGGCGTAGTAGATTGCTTTCTTTAGTAGGATCTAGGGGAGTTGACTCCGTGACTTTGTCTTTGATGATACTTTTCGTAGATTCCTCAACAAGAACTATGTATCTCTTCTCTCAGCTTGAGCTTTCTTTTCCAAATCCTGAAGTGTATGACCTAAACCTCTATTCTAAATGTAATCTTCAAGTCTTGTGCTAAGTTGAGCATCTACCATCACAGGAATTTGTGACTTTATAGTTTCCAGCAGTTATGCAGAATAATCTACTTGTTTGAATTGAGAAAGTTCTTTTTCCAAGGCAGAAACTCTTTGGTCGAATCCAAATAGGGATGAAAAATCTAGAAGTGCAGGAATAGAGGTTGTTGTTGTTTCTGTTGTTGGTGTACGAGTTGGTGTTGGTGTTGAGTGTTGTGGAAGAGGAGTCATTGGTGGAATTGTCGGACGAATGGTTAGTGCAGCTATAGTTGAGGTTTCCGGGATTACCGTTACAGGTATGGTGAGAAAAGATGGAGTCTGAGTACTTGGTTCTTCATGGATGACTTTGACATTCATTATGGAAACGACTTCATTGTCATTTGGCAGAACGTTATCTAAGTTCAGAAATTAACTGGCAAAGTCGGATGAAATGGAAGAGCTTTTCATTGTACCTTTAGTTTTCTGTGTAATATGATCAGCAGTGAGCATCACATGTGCATCATATTCGACTTGCTCATATGACTTTTTTTGAGAACCATCACCATGACCAGCATCAGTCATCTCTGTATCTCCTTTCCCTTCTTCTTCATGCTCTGGATATTTTAATCTTACGTTCACATCCTTATATAATTCCTTATACTCTTCTTCATCATCAGAGAATCCATAGTTATCAGGAGTACGAACGTACTCTTCTTTATATTCTTCTTCTTCATCATCGTTCTGATTGAGATTAGGATCCTCATCTTCATCAGAATCAGTCTTTTCACTATCACTTGCTTCATTGTCACCACCAGCATCACTGTCATCATCATCATCATCATCATCATCATCATCATCATCATCATTGGTTACATCATCACTGTCATCATCATTGCTATCATCATCTTTACTGTTTCCCTAAGATTCATTTTTAATCTTAGACTGGTATTTGGGTAAGTACCAGTTCCTTCATCTGTACCAATTGTCTTGTCTTCAGACTCATCAGGAACCTTTGGTTGGGAACCAACTCCATCACCTGAGCCACTTGCATGAAGCTTGTGAGTTTCCAGCTTGCTTTTCTTGAGAGTTTTCTTGAGCTGAGCAGCTTCAAGTAATGCTGCTTCAGAAAGTAAATCCATGCCTTTGCCTCTATCAACCTTAGTTGGTGCTTTCTTCTTCGACACAGACACACCAGGAGTGTCTCTGATGACAACACCTACTGTTGGCACAGTAGTAGACTTCTTGGCAGGTTTCTTAGCTCGCTTAGGCTTCTCTGCAGGTTCTTCTTCTAAGACAGGAGACAGTTTCTTTGAGGGTGAAGCAACTTTCTTAAACTTCCTTGCTTTCTTGGGAGTAGCTTTTCCAGTAGCAAAGTCAAGATAAGTCTTGTAGGCTTTAGAATCTTTAATGTCTTGATTGATCATCTCATCAGGAATCAGAGCTCCATACATCTGATAGTCTTGTGTTTTGGAAACAAACTTCAGTGTACCTAACAAGGTATCATTACGAACTGTGTGAATATTTATCCGGTTCCTCATAGAGATGGTTTTATCTTTAGAGATGAAATGATTGATGATAACTTTAGTGAATCTTGGGTAGGGCATGTTCTCTTTACGTGCGGAACTTATTTCTCTGTTGTCAGCTTGAAACATAAAGTCTTCCCACAGTAAAGCAACAAAGTCAACATTCTTCTTGTTGTACATACCCCACAAGATTTGAGCTCTTGATGGCCTGAGCCTATCAAGTCCTGATGACTTTCCAGAGATGCACCTGTTGATGATAGCAGCAAATGTTCTTCAAGGCTGGTGCATTTGATCTGTGTGGATTTCAAATAGCATGTCACACTTGCCAGAGTAACCGAGCTCCTGCATGTATACTTTAAGAACTTCAGCAGTGATTAAGAATGCAGGATAGCAAGGGTAGAGTTTAAAAGCATCCAATGTAACTTGATATGTTTCTTCTCTTTGTGGCTTGTTGAACTCTATTCTTGCATTGCATTTTTCAATCTTAAGTCTTTTCTCAGGAGCAACCAAAGCATTGTTGAGAGCAACTTGTTGAGTGGCAATTGGATTTATGTTTCTACTAAAAAATTCCAATACAGTTCATATACAAACAAATTTATATATCACTTATTGACCTATTTGATTCATGGGGATAGACTTAAAGAAGCAACTTATATACATTAACTAGACATATTTATCACATTTTGTTAGGCATTCAAACAAATTACAGGACAAAGGACACTAATCAAAAAGTCAACTTAAAGGGTCAACAAACTAACAAGTGGTCAAACACAGTCAAGATTGCAACTTTCATATGATATGAAGAAGATTTAACCTAAGACTAGTCATCTAGTGAAAACATTTAGGAATAAATCATCTCTTATAAATCATGTATAAATCACCCCCTATTTATAAATTGTATAAATCTCCCCCTGTAAACTAGTGTAAAAATTACCCCTTGTAAATATAGTGTATAAATCACCACCTATGGAAATGTGTATAAATCGTCGCATATAGAAAATGTGTATAAATTGCCGCCTATAGGGAATGTATAAATCACCGCTTATAGGGAGATTTATAAATCTCCGTCTATGGGGAGATGTATAAATCGCCGCCTATACACGAGTGTATCGATTGCCCCCTATACTCAGTGTATAAATTGCCCCTATACCTAATGTGTATAAATAGCCCCAGTAATTTTTGAATTGACACAAACTTCATTTTTTTGGCAATTAGAACAGACACAAATATGAACCAAGCATACAAGAACATCGTCTAGCAAAACGATTAAGTTATCAAATGTTTTATCCAAACTCATAAAATCTACATTCAAGACTTGGATTTTCTCACTCAAATACATTCAAGAAATCATTCTAACACATATTAAACACAAACCCATCACAATTTTCGAGTCTTTTCCTAAAACCCATATTTTCGTGACAAAGAATCAAGCAAATCTCAAGCATGTGTTAACCCCATAACAAACACTCTTATAATCGAGTGTCTATGACCCTTACCCATCAAAACCCTTCAACTAATTTTGGATTTGGTTCAGTTTTGATTTTCACGAACCCTAAACCAATTTCTAGGGAATTCGAGCTAAAAATCGCGATGCAACCGAATTCCTTTTGCATATTAGTTGTCTAGATGGAAAGGAACACTTTTGTAATTTACCTTAAAGCTTGAGATTCACGGATATGAAGGTTCTTGATGATAACGATTTGAAAAGAGGGAGGGAAAAAATGAGAGTGTTTGGTTTTTGTGTATAGAAGTGACGAGAAGGAGGTGTTTGTAGTTAATTTTTTTTGACACAAATGCCCACTGAACTATATTCTCCTTTCTAATTTTCTTTAACAACTTTCTTAAGGCATTTTTAGTTTTCCTTTTGGCACTTTTAGTCCCTATGAGTTAATAAACTAAATTAATCCTTAAATTTTGCTATCATATCCCTCAAGGTATAAACACATAACATATAATGCTCAAATAAGTTAAAATTAATTAACTCCCCTTTAAATATTATCTCGTTATTGTTTAAAAACCTTTTTTCTTTTATTTCTTGATGACTTTTGAAAAAGAAATTTGACATTTTCTCTCCCTCAAACAATGACCCGTTTTCTATTTAAAGAGCAATAGTCATTGTTTGAGTGGTCAAATGCCTTGAAAAATCATTTTGTGAGAAATTACTAAGATGATTATTTTATTTTTAAAAAATCAACACCATTAAATAAGAATTCACTTATTTTGACAAATAAATGCACTGACACGAACATTACTTTGTATAAAGGAAGCACGGGTTGTGTTGTAAAGTAAACACAAGCCTTTGAATGAATATGAAGTCATTCATTCCTGAGAAAAATTAATTTCCCGTTGAGAGGTCAAGTTTTCTTTTTAAAATACTTGTCTTTAAATTGAAGACCAGGTTGCTATCGGAAATAATAGCAAACCATATGACATATTTTCTATTCGAACTTTATTTACAGCTTTGTGCCATTATTGAATGACAATTCTTAAGCCGTAAATATTATCGATGCTAGAAAACATGTCATCAAAAGAAAACCTATTTTTGTATTTTTTTTTAATTTTTTAATTTTTTATTTTCTTTTCTGGTTTTATATTTTTATATTTTCTTTTTAAAAAAAATTATATAAAATGAAAAATATTTTTGGGTTTTTATGTTTTCATATATATACATATAATACACAGGATATACAACGAGTTACCACCATTACTCGTCCTCTTCCTCTGTCAGATGTTTTAGTGTTTCCGGAGACATGCTTCTCATACCAAGCTTTTCGATCAAGAAGTTAAATCTCTCTCGTGTTAGGGGTTTGGTGAAGATGTCAGCCAGTTGATATTTCATCCGAACAAAGTATAGTTCCACTATTCCATTCTCCACTTGCTCCTTTATAAAATGGTAGCGTACATCAATATGCTTGGCTCTAGAGTGTTGAAAGTTTTTGCAACATAGAGCAATCACACGTTTGTTGTCGATGTACAGAGGAATCTTATTGAATGTAAACCTATAATCTGTTATTTGTGATCGCATCCATAAGATTTGAGCATAACACCCAGATAAGGAAATATATTCAGCCTCTGTACTCGAGATCGTAGTGCTCTTTTGCTTCTTGAAAGACCAGCTAACAAGTTTATCACCTAAGAATTAAGCGCTTCCTGATGTACTACGTCTAGTGTCCTAACACCCCGTGTGATCTGCATCTAAATATGCTGTTAGAGACATATCGGTATCCTTAGAGTACTAAAGACCCATGTTAATGGTTCCCTTTAGGTATCGAAAGATCCGTTTAACCGCATGTAGGAGCTTTTCGGTAGGCTTTGCCTGATACCGGGCACATAAGCAGACTGCATAAATAAGGTCGGGTCTACTGGATGTCAGATATATGAGGGATCCAATCATGCCATGGTAATCGGTGTCCCTTGTAGATCTTCATCCAGTTTATTCTTTTCCACTATAGGTGTGTCTACAGAATCACTAGATAGCAAACCATATTTTTTAATAATTTTAGAAGCATATTTTAATTGGTTTAGGAAGATGCCTCTATGACTTTGAGAAATTTGTAATCCTAAAAAAGAATGACATCTGCCCCATCATCGACAACTTAAACTTAGTGGTCATCAGATTAGCAAACTCATTACGCATAGAAGTATTAATGGATGCAAATATTATATCGCCAACATAAATTTGTACCAGTAATAGGTCGTTTCTTGCTTTTTATGTAAAGATAGTTGGATCAACTGCACCTTTGGAGAAATGTTGTGAAATAAGAAAACTTGACAGCATGTCGTACCATGCACGTGGTGCTTGTTTGAGACCCTAAAGGGCCTTTTTGAGCTGGTACACATGCGATGGGTTGTCCTGATCAACAAATCCTTCTGGTTGAGAAACGTAGACCTGTTCTTTAAGCTCGTCATTTAAGAAAGCCATTTTGACGTCCATTTGGAAGATCGTCATATTCTTGTTGGCGGCATTTGCTATGAAGATACGAATGGCCTCTATTCTTGCAACCGGTGCAAATAATTCCTCAAAGTCAACTCCCTCCTCTTGTTTGAATCCTTGAGCAACTAGTCTAGCCTTGTTCTTGAGTACCCCATCAAATTCGTTTGTTTTGACCTTGTAAATCCACTTTAGTTTGATCAACATTACTTTATCTAGACACGGCACCAATTCCTAAACATGTAGTCTTTCAAATTCATGAATTTATTTATGCATTGCATCGATCCATGATGGTTCGGTCATTGTCTGTATGAAGTTCTTTTGTACTACAAAAGTTAGGAAGGCATCAAAGTAACACCACATGGCATCAGTTTTGAGTTGCTTTCTCCTGGAGACAGAGCGAGAAGGATCTTCGATCACATTTGCTATAGGATGATCCTTAGTCCATCTACCAATAAGTTGAAATGGAGTATGGGATGATCGCACATTAGATGACGATCCTTGAGAAGTTGAGTCTTCATGAAGTGGATCATTATGAAAATGTGGTGTTTTGGTAATTCTTTAACACCTTGAGAAATAATTGGAGAATGTTCTTGTTCTTGTGTTGATGGGATACTTATTGATGGTGCATCTTGGTCAATTGACGTAGACACAGGAGAATCGGCTATATCAAAAGTTCTTGGTGCAACAGCTACTGGAACTAGAGAGACAACAATAGTTAGAGGATTGAAGTATTCATCAAACATGGGTTGGAACAAACGATCCCAATCATCTCTTTTTTGTGGATTACAAGGTTGTTGAGGTATAGGGTTTGGAACAAGTCCTAAACTGGATGTTGCAAGAGTCACTAATTGAAGCCCGGGACCTGAACTGAATTGTTTAGAAGCCATTGCTATCAGCAAATCGAACGTCACATTAATAGTTTCCATAATTTTCCGGGTTCTCTTGTTATAGATTCTGAAATCTTTCTTTGTAGGTGTGTAACCAACAAAATACCAATATCGCCCTTTACATTTAGTTTACCTAAATCCTCACTGTCATTGGTCGGATAACAGAGTGAACCAAAGACATGAAGAAATGATAAATCCAGATTCTTGTCGTGTAACAGCTCATATGGAGTTTTGTTGTATCAGAGACGGACCAGAGAAATTTTTTGGGTATAACAAGCTGTGTTGATTGCTTTGGCCCATAGAAATAATGAAGCTTTTGAAAATATCAGCATTGTTTAAGCAGCTTCCACAAGAGTTTGGTTTTATCTTTTGACAATGCCGTTCTGTTAAGAAGTGCGAGCAATAGAAGTTTGATGCGAAATAACAACATTTTCATAAAAATCACAAAGAGCCTGATTGACATATTCAGTTCCATTATCTGTTCTAACATTATGGACAGTGGCATTCAAACGAACTTGAATATTTTTGATGCATTTGATAATAGCGTCAGGAGCTTCATCCTTTGATCTCAGAAATTTGACCCAAGTAAATCGAGAGTAATCGTCAACAATCACCAAGATATACTTTTTCCTTGTTAATGCTCTCCACACGCATTGGGCCATAAAGATCCATATGCAAAAGATATAGTTTCTCTTAGTTAGTGTCCTCAGCTTTGGGTTGATGAGAGGATTTCTTTCTTTTTCC
>BQNB010081197.1:0-29696 GCA_026074375.1 Tanacetum coccineum
GAATCTACACAATAGTATTAAGAAGAACAATGAATACTAAACTTTGATTTCTATTAATCAGCTTTAAGTGATTATAGATTACTAACTATGAGATATGATTGTATGAGATTAGATATGTGTGTTATCAATGTGTGTTACCTCTCTCTAATGCCGTAGGGTTCCTTTTATAGACCAAGGATAAACCCTAACAGGCTTACAAAACGCGTAAAAAATAATACTTATCTTTTCCTACAATATCTCATACATATCTCTTAAACAATACTAACTATTTTGTACTAACGGTACTAACTATCTGAGCAGTACTTAATACTTTGTACTGTCAGTACTAACTATAACTAGCGGTACTAAGTATATACCTAACGGTACTAAGTTAGGAATACATAATTCCCAACAAGATTGTTAGCCGTGTTTTCATTAAAGTGATGGTCATTAAATATTCCCGAGCCTTGTATAAGAAAACCTTAGTTTACGGGAATTTATCTAAGCTAATTGGGCCTAGGTGTCGGGCTTAAGTCCATTAGTAATAGGTCCGACCCAAAGTCAAGCCCAACAACCCAAGAAGGGTTTTATCTCTTGTAACTATAAAAAGCCCTCTCTAAGTGTGGAGAAGGTGTTGCTTCTCATTTTTCTTTGATGTGCTAGTAACCATTTTCTCTTTGTCTCTCTCTCTTTAGTTCTTTCTCTCTCTAAAAATATTTTTATTATTTTTGTGTTTGGTGATGAAATAATACATCTATCAAAAATGCAAATTAAAATGTCACTCTTTTCGAAAAAAAATTCCGTCAAAAATCAAGCCTTAAACATCCATCCTGTTGACGGTCCGGCGGCCTCCAGATCTATTCTGGTGGCCCCCAGATATGTCAGGGACCATCGGCAGCAGACTTTTGAAGTCATTTCTGTTTCAAAATCATAAAACGAACACCCTCTCTTTTCTGTTGCTAAGAATTGACGTCTATCCTACGCCCAAACTTCATTAACTATTATTCACTCTTGTTAATGATTACTAATTCTAGTACATCTTTAAACCAACAAGGTGAAATGAAAAATGAGTCTTGAGTCATCCACCGAGTCATCTTCACAAGAAGATTCACCTTGCAATCCTTCACCACCAACATAATCACAACCTAATTGTGACTTTTCACTACTACAATCTATGAAGGATGAACTACCTTCCACAAGGCACAAACCTATGCCCAATATCTCCCTATAGATCAATAGGTCATCCACATATCCTAAAACTCATAAGCATCGTTGCTTATATTGTCATTAGTCAAGTGAATTTCATTATGAAATGTGTCTCATTCTCAAACACAATCCTTACTATCGCCACACTCATAAATCTCCTTACATCTTGGTCGCCACTTCTCATAAGCGTATTTTCTCACCTCAAATGGCCTTCTCACTTCTAATAGTCTTCTCACTTCTGATAGTCATTTCACCTCTAATAGTCTTTTTACTTCTGACGTTTCCTCTCACTCCTAAATGTTCCTTTTTCACTTCTAATAAGTCTTCTCACCTCTAACATTTCTTCTTACTTCTAAACGTTTCTTCTCTCTTCTAATAGTCTTGTTACTATTAAAATTCCTCCTACATCTCGTGACAACTTAATTATTTCATCTGAAATATTTAAGTAATTTGCAAAATGCAAATGTCACTCCTTCGCAAAACTTTCCACTTTCTAGAAAGTGAAGAACATAAAGAAGATATTTAATCTTCAAGTGTTATTGAGTCACCACATTGTTGCATCTCTCATTATTCTTCCATCATAAAAGAACTAAAACCTCATTTCACATACCCACCTTTCTTCCTCAACATTGACAACCAACAAAACACTAAATTCCCAATCATCCACCATTATCTCAATAGGATCACATGCACATAAATTGTTAGTGCAAATGATATATCAATCATTTTTGAAAACCTCTTGTCAATACCTTCCTTCTTTAGTCTCGTTCATCCTTCCTTATTTTTAGCTCTATGGAATCATTTTCATTCTCATCCAAGAGCATGACGTTTCCATCCTCGTCTTATCTTACTTTTTATCCTTTTAATGTACATATTTTGGCATACCTCGTCAAGATATTAATCGAAATTCATCTACCTTTAAAGGTCATTCTCATAATATTCGTGTGTTAATCAATAAATGAATCCCATTCGTGTTTATTAAAATTTGGTCAAATATTAGTCATTAAACATACGTATCGAGTCTTTTTACTTTAATCATTTAGGTTGTTGATTTTAAAATAATGATTGCATGTGTCTAGTTTCTAATTCTTTTTCAAAGTGTCATATTTTAGAATAATAACACCTAAAAGTGCATGTCTAATTCCCTGCTAATATCTTGCTATATATATGCACTTGTCTACTAACTTTGTTTTGTAGCACACATCTATATCTTGATTCTTTGGTGCCCCAAACAAGGGGGAGCATACACCAAGGGGGAGCACTTACAAGTATCCTACTTATTTAAATTGCATTCATCGAACGTCTTGAGTTTTGATGATAATTTATTTGATCCATGGATCCGCTAGAGTCACTATACAAGGAATGTAATTATTATGGGGTGCAATAAGCAATGGGGAGCTCGAAGATATGTGTGTAAATAGCATGGAGTTGGTTAATCCGTAAAGATAGAAGACTTCACTAAGATGATGCGAGCTCGCCTTTTTAGGAAGATAGGATATAGGATCGTCAAATATAATGAAGGGTTCATTCATACTCTAAATACTTCACCTCCTCCATTTCAAAATCACCTTCAACATTTAGGTCCTCTTCTCTCACCTTCAACCTATATACTTGAAGTACCTACCTTCTTTTTATGTCTTCTACTCATTTCTCACGACCTCGTCTAACTATCCAAAAAACACAAAATCACCCTCACCTCTATTTCTCATGACTTCTCTTCATACCTCCAACCTATATACCCGGAGCACTTACTTTCTTCTCATACCTCTAACCTATATGCTCTACCCTATATCCATGTAATACCTTTTTATTTAGACAAAAGGGGGAGAAG
Source organism: Tanacetum coccineum (assembly GCA_026074375.1). NCBI lineage: Eukaryota > Viridiplantae > Streptophyta > Magnoliopsida > Asterales > Asteraceae > Tanacetum > Tanacetum coccineum. Next base: position 3,017 of record BQNB010081197.1, read on the forward strand.
GAGTGTAAATAAGTAACTTTTAAAACTTTCCTAGGTGTTATAGTTTACATATTTTGTCATCATCAAAAAGGGGGAGATTGTTAGTGCAAATATTATGATATTTAATCTATACGAGCTCTTTATGTTTTAGTGATGACAAACATGTGACTTGTAATACGTAACGTAAAGTGCGCAAGTTACTCGTAATCACAAATCATCAATGCATACATCCATTAACATCTGTCGACGTCTCAAGTCTGCATCAACACGTACATTTGTCCACACCCGACGTAAATCACGTAAGGTATGTACAAACAACATTAAACTTGTAGGATGATCAAAGAAATAAGTTTTTGTCTAAAACTTTACATTTTTATAAATGTAACAAAACAATTTCTCAAAAAATTATTAGACAAATTATTTTTTAATTATAAAGAAATATTTTATGTGGTAATTATTTCAAAATTTAAACCTGGCCATTTCCGCCCCTAAACATGTCAGATTTTCACAAGATAAATATTTTACAACAAGAAGACAAAACATGAGCGTTTGTCGGGGGGCCCCGATAAATCCCTGGCGACCCATAATATATTTGTGGGCCACCACTTTCAGACAGACAAGTTTTCAGCTCCTATAAATAGTGGGTCTCTTCCAACTATTTTTAGAACCTTTTGCACGGGTTTCTTTCAGTTCTTTATCCCTTTAGATCTCACTCAATCTCTCTAAATTCTTTAATCATTTAACTTGTTTAATCTTGTTTACATATGATCCAATCTTCTATCCTTTCCTTCTTTCCTCAAGTGCAAGAGAAGAACTTTTATCATCGTCAAGATACAAAGTTATGTAGTCTAGTTGGTCCATTTGTAACATTTGTTAAATATAGATCGAGTTCATGTCTTCCAATCTTTAGTAGTGTGTAGATCTGAATGGTGTATCTATTTAGAAGGGTTGATTGTGCGTTGGTTAGTTTTTAGGCCTCAAAATACATTGGTGGAGTGGTAGATTGGTTCTAGCTAAGATTGACGCGGTTTATGTGGTTAGGCTACAAAACATAATGTTTGGTTGTACCCGAAGAAGAACTCGACATCTAGTTTAGTGTCGGAAAATAATATAAGAAATGGTATAAGGTTTGCTCCGCCGAAAGGGAGCTTGTTGATTAGTGAAGTAACTCTTGAGTTGGATACTTAGGGAGTGGAGTAGGGCGAAGAGGAGCTTCGTGACCGGACCACTATAAATCACCGTGTCCGGTTTGCGTTTTCTTTACCTTTTCGCTTTACTTATTTCTTTACATTTATCATTTTCCTTTTATACTTGCATTGTGATCATGATTGTGTGGATTGTCGTGTATATCATGTTACTTATGGTTGTGTAGTTCTTTGTAGTAAATATTGTGAGTGTGGTTGTATTATTAAAATATGTATTAGTAATTGTAGATCTATAATCAACATTTCTCATATTGCGTCAAACTTAATTGGCGATTTAATACAAAAGATTTAAAGTTTTTTAAAAAAACGCATTCACCCCCCCCCCCCTACGGTCTCCATATACACACACATACAAGGTCCTAGAAAATTTGTGCCCTTAAAAAATTAGAGGCCTAAAGCCCTAACTTTACTTGCGTTATCCTTGATCCACCACTTAGTGAAAAAAAGGGTGAATCTTGTAGAGTTGTATACAGATACTTATGCCTATTTTACGATAACATGTTGAGTGTTTGAACTTACAGATTAGTGTGATGTCACATGGGATATATCAAACGAGTTTTAATATCATTTTTTTAACTTATATAAATAAACCGTATTGATTTAAATGTTTAAATATTATGTGTGATATATGGTTGGAAAGCCGCGGATGTGTAGGTTCCAATACAAAAAAATTGTTAACCTTTTGAAGTTCTTTACATATATTTATGCTCATTTTATAACAACATGTTAAGTATTTAAACTTACATATTAGTGTTATTTCATATGTGATTCATCAAACGAGTTTGAATATTGGAAAAGAAAAATCTTTTATTTTCTTCAATTTCTATAAATAAACTGTATTGATTTGAAGGTTCAAAGATTATGTGTGATACTGTGATATATGGATGAAGCTAAACATGTATATCTTTTAATGTCAAAAATGGTGAATCATTTGAAGTTCTACACAAATACTTATGCTCATTTGACGACAGCATGTTGAGTGTTTAAACTAAAAGATTAGCGTTATATCACATGTGATATATCAAGCAAAATTCTGTATCGAAAAAACCAAAAAAAAATTCTCAAAAATATATGAAAATGCTTCTCTGTTGAAAGATAATTAATGTTCATCACGATAATGTAATTTATGTAGGTTAACGATTTACTGACATATGTTATTTAAGAAAATGGGTGGAAGTTGATTTTAATAAAAATCATTTGATTCTCTTCTTTTGCTTTTTTTTATAAAATGAGGGTCTAAGATTTAAGTCTCAATGCATGAAAATATTAATCTCGAAATCAACTTTTCTAACCATGTTTTTTTTAACGACGTTATTTTATTAAACTAGCAAAAGCTAAAAACAATTACAAAGAGGCTATAGTAGCTATAGGGTTTTGCAACCAACCTACCCAATTAAATTTAAAACAAGGATTTCTAGATGAAAACCATAAGAACGATTGAGAAACTATATTATCCCAGATCAACGCCTTTTTAGGAGGGTTATTGGAGAAGACCAACCGGTTGCGAAAAGAACAAATAGACCACAAAAGAGTCCCTCCCAATCCTTCAACAAATACCCGCGCCTTATGAGAAATGGATAAAGAATCAAGCCACTCAAACCATTCCGAAATGCTCGTGCAAAAAGGAATACCTAGCTCCCACCATCTAGCCAACAACGCCCACAAGTCCTTAGCCATATCACAAGTAAAGAAGAGATGATTAACTGTTTCTACATCTTCGTGACATATGGGACATAAAAGCTAGTCAACTTCAATACCTTTCTTGTCCAAATTCACCCTAGATGGAAGCTTGTTAAGCAACAATCTCCATAAAAAACATTAACCTTTATGGGAATATTTCGATTCCAGCGTGTTGCGTTAGGGCTGACCTCAAGAGTATGATTTTCGATTAAATGGAAAGCTGAAGCAACGGTATAACCTTTGGAAATATTAGGGGACCATATCCAAGAATCGCCTTTATCAGTAAGCACAACATCACGAATAAGATGTTGTAAGTCCATTAATTGGGAAGCTTCAATACCACCTCGCAGATTTCTCCTAAGAAAAGAACTCCAGTCATGTGAAGAAATTCAGTTGACAACGTGACATCCTTTATCATTTTCAAGCATATGAATGCGCGGGCAGACACATTTTAGAGGTTGAGACCCACACCAAATGTCATCCTAAAAATGAATTGAAGCGCCATTTCCAACTTTACAAGTACAAAGAGACAGAAAGTCTATTCCTTTAAGCTTTAGATAATTAATCATTGAGAGAATACCACTCCATGTACCTTGAATAGGAGAGTGCAAGAAATCAACATGAATACCTCCATTGTTACCATGAATCACCTTAATCACCCTAGCCCAAAGTTCAGTAGTTATTTGCATGAAACGCCATATCTATTTAAACAAAAGACCCGCATTAAGAGCATGAATACTACCAATGCCGAGACCACCTGAATTCCTGCTAGCGAGGCATTTATTATAACTCACCCAAGTCATTTTCTTCTCGCCTATCTCGCTACCAATAAAGAACTTGTTTCGCATGGACTCTAATTTAGAACATATGGAAACAGGAACCCTGTAGATTGACATAAAGTAAGTAGGAAGGCTGCTAAGGACAGATTTAATAAGAGAGAGTCAGCCGCCAACAGAAATCAATCTAGCTTTCCAAAGGGAGAGCTTGGAAGAAAATTTAGTGATGACCGAATCCCAGTTAGCACACCGAGACATATTGCAGCCCACCGAAACTCTAAGATACTTGAAAGGCAATTTAGACTCTCCACATCCTATTGCATTAGCCATGAAAGAAGTATCCGCATCAGAAACGCAAATGCCCATTATGCTACTTTTATGAACATTAATTTTTAAACCAGAGACAAGATAAAAGCATTGAAGAATGCATAACAAATTGTGAGCATTTTTGCGGGACCATTCGCCTGTGAAAATAACATCGTCGGCATAGATAAGATGCAAAATACGCAACTTATCTTTACCAATATAAGCACCGGTATAAATTCCCCTATCTATAGCTTTGCAAATAAGGGCGTGTAAACCTTCCATTGCCAAGATAAAAAGAAAAGGAGATAGGGGGTCTCCTTTCCTAAGACCCCTAGAGATCTCGAATTCATCAGTAGGAGAGCCATTAACTAATACGGAAGAACGTGCATAACGAAGACATCCTTTTATCCACTCCCGCCATTTAAGACCAAAATCGAGCTTAGCCATAACCAAATCCAGAAAATCCCATCTCAATGAGTCAAAAGCCTTCTCAAAGTCCACTTTAAAAATCATGAGCTGCTTCTTGTCCTTACGATACCAAGTTATGACTTCGTTAAGAATGAGAGGCCCATCGAGAATATTTCTACCCTTAATGAAAGAAGATTGCTCCGAACTAATACAACTACCGATTACAGCACCAAGTCGATTTGCCAAATATTTTCCAGTGATCTTATATTGGCAACCAATAAGACTTATCGGGCGAAAGTCCGTAACTAACGTAGCATTGGCGACTTTCGGGATCAAAGCGATGAACGATGAGTTCCAACCTTTTGGAAAAGAACCTGTAAGAAAGAAAGCTTGCACAAAATGAATAACATCAGCTTCCAAGAGATCCCAAAAAGTAGTGAAAATTTTAAATGTGAACCCGTCAGGTTCTGGGGCACGATCACCACCACAATCCCATACTGCCCTCTTAATTTCATCCCGAGACAAGCTACGCTCCAAGAATGCACTTTGGTCATAGGAAATAGGGTTAGGCATGTCAACATTAAAGTATGGAGTAGGCTCACTGGACTGGTGAAACCTATTTCTGAAATGATCAACAAAAATATTTTTTATAATAGCGGGATTTTTAATCCACTCTCCTTCGTTAAGAATGCCTTTGATAGCGAGTTGATGATGATTTTTCTTTAACATGGCATGAAAGAAGCTAGTGTTTTCATCTCCTTCCGAAGCCCATTTAATTCTAGCCTTTTGAGCAAGATCAGCATTTTCTAACCAATTAAGATCATCCATAATACGAATTGACTCACGACGATTAAGAAGATCGACATCAGTATCTAAGCCTTGATCAATCATGTTTTCTATAGAAGACAGATGCGATAAATGCTCCTTCTTGTCTTGGAAGAATCTAATCTTTTAGTGATAATCCATTCCCGAATAACGCGCTTAAGATGCTAGAGTTTTTTCTTAAACTAGATCAGCCCATTAGCGTCCACAATACCATCATTATTTCATGTTTCAACAACCAAGTTATGGAAACCTTCCATCTCCAGCCAAGAATGGAAAAGGCGAAAGGGAGTAGGACCAAAATCTGCCACGTGCTCCTTAAGAAGAATAGGACGATGATCTGGGATTCCTTTCTCCAAAATAACACCTTGTGTGGAAAAGAATCATAGATATCATCCGAAACTAAAAAATGATCAAGCTTACTCATTTTAGATCCCTATTTGTCGGTCCAAGTGAATTTATAACCCCCCAAAGGAACATCAACAAGAGAAGCATTAGAGATAAAAGTGTTGAAGATATCAGCTTGCCTTTTATTAAAGTGAGAACCAAATCTTTTGCCAGCCTCCCTTACTTCATTGAAATCGCCCATAGCAACCAAAATCCCATCCTAATTTGCAATCATAGTGGCCAAAGACGACCATAAAGCAATTTTACCAGACAAAGATTGAGGGGCTTAGACCGCAATCCACATGAGATTGATCTTATTCGGAGTCCACGTACCTTCAATTACCATATAATTCTCATAGCAAGAAATACTAGTTTTGCAAAAAAACCAAGTTATTCCAAATATATATGATGCCTCCCGACAATCCCCTAGCAGACATAGAAGCAAAATTGAATTGGGAATTACCCCACACTTGTCGAAGCATCCACAAATCAACATGAATAGTTTTAGTCTCCTGTAAGGTTAAAAAATTAACCTTATGTTTATTACAAAGATCTCGAACCCATCTCCTTTTATTAAGGTCCCTAAAACCTTGAACATTTATAGAGAGAGCATTCATTTATTCACCTTACAATCTCAATTATTCGCGATAAGAGCGGCAAGAGTGCTTTTGCACCCCTCCGTATTTAGATCAAATGCCAAACCAACCTTTATTGTTTCCTCTAATCTTTCAAGTATAGAGAACCCAACATGCTTATGAAAACCACCAAGAGCTGTGTGAGAGGATACTGAGTCTACAAGTTGTTCTAAATGTTGTTCAAAGAAGCCGTCATGCTGATCTTGTTGATCTTGCTGTTTACGGAATGAAGCTGAATCCGGTGAAAAACCTGGAGGGAAATTGTCACACCTCCAAACGAGGCCTAGTCGGAAACACGTGTCCGAGGGCGTGACGTCATAATACACATCACACAAGATACAAAGAACGACCTCTAAGGGTACGTTTAAAAATCCAACATCGTTGCATAAATTAAAATAGTTAAAGTTTTACATAGGCCCAACGATAATATGTGAAAGCGAATAAAAGGTTTTAAAGTTTGACAATGATGTTAACATAGATAATAGTAATAATTCTTGAAAATCGGTCCAATGCAAGGCAACACCATAAAGCAAGCAAAGACATCTATAGCTAAACACCTGAGAAAAACATGCTAAAATGGTTAACATAAAGTTGAGTGAATTCATAGGTTTAAATTAAATATTAAAGTGGACCACAAGTTCACAATACGCACGTGACAGTTATAGGAGATACAACTTCACATAAAAAGCATTTACGTTTGCACTAAGCTCATGACACCGAAGCTTATTTTAAAAGGAAGCATTTTATATGCCAAATAATATTCCTCGCCCTAAAGGTATCTGACCAGGATCACCTATTGACATTCCGACATGGTATATATCCGTTTGTTCGGACCTCCGAAACTAGTAAGCGCTACTTACCCGGATAGGGATAATTAGTCCTAATAGATCTATTTACAACATTCGCGCTTACTTAACCAGTACGGTCGGTTAAGCAATTGACGGCTCATGATAATTCAGGCATTAGTGGTCTATTCGTTACTTAGGCAATACGTAATCAGGAAAAGGAAACGTAAAGTAACTTTGTCCATAGTTTGAAAACAAGCAATGTTTCTCACCCCAAAAATAGTAAAGTAAAAGTAGTAAAACATAGGGATATGAACTCACCTTAGCAAAAATGAGCAAATGATAATCACGCAAGTAAAAGATGATATAGAAATCTAGCCGCGACCTAGAATAATAACGCGTCTCAGAAACACGGAAAGTATGCCAAGAATTGCACAATATGTTCATCACCAAAAGACATCCATGTGTGTTTACTTTAGTTTGATTATCAAATCATGACAAAATAAAATCATATACTTTTTTGTTAAGTATCGGCGTTTAACCAAAAATTACTATTTTTAGAAAGTTTCTATCTTAGGAAAGTTTTTAGTTTCAAAACGTTAATACCGTCCCCTATATTTATTAAGTTTCATATTTTCAAAACGCACTAACTAGCCTTAATCGCTTAACTTCTATGTCCATTTCGCTAAATTTTTACCAAAGTTACTATTTTTAGTAACTTTCTCGCTTTTCCTAAAATATGTTAACGACGTCTTTATATGATACTAATCAATAGGTATGTGTTATTATATGTTTCGCTAGTGTTATTATATGTTTCTAGAAAGTCTAAAAATGTCTAAAAGTGTCCGAAAACTCATTTTACTATTCACATCAGCACACTATTTATCCGGTTTTGTCGAAAAATTATTCAAGTTTTATTTGGTTATAACTTGGTCGTTTTAAATCCAATTTTAATGTATGTTATATGAAAAACTATCTATTCGAAACGAGCTCTCCAAAAACTACTTTTACGCCCAATGAAACCATTTTTAGGTCGACCAAAACCCCAAAACAAATTCGGGACAGCAAGCACTTTTTGTCAAAAATGCAACCAAAATCCACCCAAACTTCACAATAATGCCTAATCTAGCCTAATCTCAATTCACAACTAATCCACAACAAAGTCATAGCTAAATCTAACCTAATCCCTTCATTTCTATTGTTGCAACTCTCATTCAACTTTCATCTCATCAAGAACATAATATTTAACTAGTGAAAACAAGGTAACATAATTATTTATAAAATCTTGTTTTATAATCTTTCAAAAATTAAAACACAACATATGGATGTATGGATCTTGAACATATAAGAAGAACATAAGTAAACCATAAAGAAAGATTCAAGACACTTACAAGAATGAAGAACATGTAGAGAAATCACAAGATCTATACCCCAAAATAATAGATCTATAAAACCCAACAATAAATCTTGAAACCCTAACTTAGATCTTGAAGAAAAACCTTTAAACCAAAGAACCAATACTTCAAAACACCTTAGATGTTCTTAGAAATAAACTTGGAATGAGTGAATCTTAAAAGAAATCAAAACTAGGGAAAGTATATGTATGTATGTGTGTGCCGTGAGCAAGAGGAGAGAAAAAGAGAGAGTTGTGTGATTTTTGAGGCTATGAAATAAGAATGAAACCCTAAGTTATGAGAATGCAAGGTATTTATAGGAAAAGGCTAGGTTAAGGGCTCATTTCTAGTCAAAGATATGTAACCAAATGGCTAAGTGACCAACACACACCAAAGGTGTGTGTGGTTGGGTTCAGACGCAAACACAAGCCACAAGGGGGGGGGGGGGTTCAAGCTTAAATCACTAGTTGCTAAATTAAATCAAATGCTTAGTGGAGTTGTGGTCCTTCATGGGTGAATGAAGACAAAGAGGTGTAAGAATCACATGTTCATGCATGGAAGATGAATACAAAGGTGTCACTATCTTGCATGTGATGGTGTTTTATTTTTGAAATTCAAAATAAGGATAAAAGATGCTCTTTGATTTAATTAAGTGTGTGTATGCGTGTGTTTTGAGTAGAGGGGGAGGGATGAACGAAATTTTTGGCTTATGAACATGAGATGGACGATAACTAAAGTTTACACGAAAAGATTTCGGGTTTCCGGGGTTCCGTTAGGTCAAAAACGCGAAAAACGCAATTTAAACGTTAAAGCGTAAAAATAACTACCGGGAGTGATCGTAAACTACGAAACACTTAGAAAAGATAAAATAACTCATATAATATCTAAATTAATCAAAATCCGAAGTCGGAACGCGTCCGATGATGTTTTTCAGATTTACGCGGGTTAACTTCCCGGTAAACTGCCGGATTCAAACGTAACGTATAAAAGTCAAAAATAATTGTCGGAAAAGTTTAAAATATTGACCTGAAATTTTCGGGGTGTGACATTCTTCCCCCGTTAAAGAAGCTTTGTCCTCAAAGCTTAAGATGTGGACGAAGGGTTAACGAAAAGATGAGGGTACTTTTTCTTCATTTGGTCTTCGCGCTCCCAAGTAAACTCGGGCCCTTGTCTCAAATTCTAAGAGACCTTCATGATTGGAATGCGGCTTTGCTTTAGCCTTTTAACTTCTCAATCCATAATTTCAACTGGTTCTTCAATGAAATGGAGCTTGTCATCAATCTGGATCTCATCCAACGGAATAGCTAGTGGTTCGTCTACGAAACACTTCTTCAAATTGGAAACATGGAAAGTACTATGAACTCGTCTTAATTGCTCTGTAAGTTCAAGTCGATAAGAAAGCGTTCCTACTTTATCAAGAATCTTGAAAGGTCCAATATAGCGAGGGTTCAGCTTCCCCCGTTTGCCAAAATGTATCACCCCTTTACATGGTGACACTTTTAGCATGACCTTATCTCCAACCTCAAATTCTAATGGCTTACGTCTCCTATCGGCGTAGATCTTCTGTCTATCTCGTGCAGCTTGAATAAGCTTCTTGATCTGAATGATCTTCTCAGTTGTTTCATGAGCAATTTCCGGACTAGTGAGCTGAGTGTCTCCAACCTCAGCCCAACAAATAGGTGATCTACACTTTTGGCCGTAGAGAGCTTCAAACGGTGCATCTTTAATACTCGTGTGATAACTGTTATTGTAAGAAAACTCCACTAAAGGTAGGTGTCTATCCCAACCTTTCCCAAAATCAATCACACAAGCACGTAGCATGTCCTCTAAGATTTGGATGGTTCTCTCACTTTGACCATCAGTCTGTAGATGGTAAGCCATACTCATATCCAATTGAGTACCTAGGGCTTCGTTCACTGATTTCCAGAAATAAGATGTAAACTTACTGTCTCGATCAGAAATAATCGAAACCAACACACCATGTCTCGATACTACTTCCTTCAAGTATTATCTTGTCAACTTCTCCATTGAGTCGATTTCCTTTATTGGTAAGAAACGAGCAGACTTTGTGAGTCGGTCTACAATTACCCAAATTGTATCTTGACCAGACGAAAAAAAAAAAATAATATATATATAAAAAAAAAAAAGTATTGTCCCGTCAACTTCTCCATTGAGTCTGTGTCATTCATTAGTAAGAAATGAGCGGATTTTGTGAGTCGGTCAACAATTACCTAAATTGTATCTTGACCAATTAATGTCTTTGGTAACTTAGTAACAAAATCCATAGTAATGTTCTCCCACTTCCATACTGGGATCACAGGTTGAACCAACAAACTAGATGGTTTTTGGTATTCGGCCTTGTCTTTAGCACAGGTCAAACATTTACTAACGTAGGTGGCACTCTCTGCTTTCATATTCGGCCACCAATACATTTTCTTTAAATCTTGGTACATCTTGTCCGATCTAGGATGTACAAATACTTTGACTTATGTGACTCGTGCATAATCAACTCTCATAAATTACCTTGACAAGGAATCCAACTTCTCCTATCCAAGCATAAAGTTTCATCAGTGCGTTGCTCTAGCTTCTTAATCATACCACACATATATTTGGATCTAAAATTCTCCTCTTTTCTTGCCTCAACCTGAGCATCTAAGATCTGCACAGGGAGGTTCAGACCAATCGTCATAACCAAAGCTCGAACTCGTAGTGGCTTAATCCGTTCCTTTCGGCTCAAGGCATCTGCCACCACGTTCGCTTTTCCTGGATGATAACGAATCTCGCAGTCGTAGTCGCTCAACAGCTCTAACCATCTACGTTGTCTCATGTTCAACTCTTTCTGATCTAGAATATGTTGCAAACTCTTATGATCAGTGAACACAACGCATTTCGTGCCGTACAAATAATGTCTCCACATTTTGAGAGCAAACACTACAGCTCCAAGCTCTAAGTCATGTGTAGTGTAATTCTTCTCATGAATCTTAAGTTGGCGTGACGCGTAGGCTATGACCTTCTCCCTTTGCATCAAAACTGCGCCCAATCCTTTACGAGAAGCATCACAGTAAACCACGAAGTTTTCACTACCTTCGGGTAAAGCCAAAATCGGTGCACTACACAACTTCTGCTTCAACAGTTGAAATGCAGCTTCTGCCTTTTCACTCCAATCAAACTTCACGTTCTTTTGAGTCAGCTTCGTCATAGGCTTGGCAATTTTTGAGAAACCTTCGATAAATCGTCAGTAATAGCCAGCAAGACCTAGAAATTGACGAATCTCTGTCGGAGTCTTGGGCGATGCCCAATCCTTGATTGACTCAATCTTAGCTGGGTCCACGTGAATGCCTTCACTATCAATCACGTGACCAAGAAATTGTACCTTCGACAGCCAAAATTCACACTTTGAAAACTTGGCGTACAATTCCTCCTTCTTAAGCAACTCCAGGATTAACTTAAGGTGTTCTGCGTCCTCTTCTTCACTCTTGGAGTAGATCAAGAGGTCATCAATAAAAACGATCACGAATTTATCTAAGTATGGTTTGCACACCTAATTCATCATATCCATGAATACCACCGATGCGTTGGTCAGTCTAAACGACATCACTTGAAACTCATAGTGACCATAGCGTGTCCTAAACGCTGTCTTTGGAATGTCTTCCTCTCGAACTCTGAGTTGGTGATAACCAGATCCCAGGTCGATCTTAGAGTAGACTCTTGACCCTTACAACTGATCAACCTAGTCGTTAATTCTCGGAAGTGGATATCGATTCTTCACAGTCAGCTTATTCAGTTCATTGTAATCGATACACATCCGAAAAGATCCATATTTATTTTGACAAACAAGACCGGGGCTCCCCAGGGTGAGGAACTCGGTCTTATAACTCCCTTGTCAGAAAGTTCTTGCAGTTGAGTAGACAATTCTTGCAGTTTCGTCGGTGCTAATCTATACGGGGCGTGTGCCACAGGTGCAACACCATGGACCAAGTCAATTTGAAATTAAACTTGTTGCGATGTTGGTAATCCGGGAAAATCCTCTAGGAATACCTCCGAAAGTCTCGTATAGTCGGCACGTCCTCAAGTCGCTTCTCCTCCGACTTGTCCTCGATTTCCTTCTTCGTCACTTGTGCCAGAAAAATTAGGCAACCTCTCTTAATATATTTCTGAGTCTTAGTGCACGATATAATGCTCAACTTTGACTTCACTCCTTTGCCTTCTCTATCACCTTGAACTATCAAAACTTCATCTCTATAGGGAATTCGCATGATCTTCTCATCACAAACGATCACCGCATGATGGTTTGCTAACCAATCCATGCCGATGATGACGTCAAAACTACCAAGTTCTACTAGCATTAGGTCAATATTGAATGGGTGACCTAACAATCCTAACGTACAGCCTCTAAGTATGGTATTAGTCTCAGAAATTCTCTCGTCGGCTAATTCGACCGCATAGCTAACGTCTAAAGTATCAGGGGTTATATCAAGCAAGGTATTAAAAGTAGTCGAAATGAAACTTATATCGATGCCCGAATCAAAAATCATAGAAGCATAATGGTTATTGAGAAGAAACGTACCCTTGACGACATTGGAATCGAGGTTAGCTTCTCCTCCACCTAGCACATATGCTTTTCCTCTTGCTTTACCAACTCCATTCTTGTTTCCAGCCTTATTTCCACGGTTTTGATCTTTCAACTTTGGGCAATCACTCCTGAAGTTTCCTTGCCTTCCACACTCAAAATAGGTTAAAACTCTCTGACTCACTACTTGACCTCTCTGAGTCGAAGTAGTGGAATTTGTGACCTTACAATCCCGAGTCAAATGTCCAATCTTGTTACACTTCCCACATCTCACAGTGCAAGGCCCTTCATGGTAAACCCTACACTTGTTATAGAGAGGCAACGGTCCATTATACGGTTTCTTCTCATTGTTGCCAGCCGTATAGGCTCTCGCCACATTCTGACCTCCAACATTTGGCCTCTTAAATGGTGGCTGCTATCCACGGTTGTCTCTCTAATTGACCTCCAATCTCCTTTTGTTTTCAGCATTTTTCGCATCATATCCCTTCAACTTTTGGTCCATTAAGTTGTTAGCAATGCGAACAACATCTTGTAGTCTTGTAGGTTCAACGGCAATTACATTCACTTGGATGTTATCGGAGAGTCCTCCAATGAATTTCTCAACCCGATCCTCCTCCTCTGGGACCATCTTGGTGTACATCATTGTCAACTCTTGAAATCTCTAAGTATAAGCAGCCAAGTTATTGTTCTTCATGGTCAAGTTCCACAACTCAGATTCCATTTTTTGAATCTCGTTTCTTGGGCAGCCTCAGCTCTAATAGTCCTCCTATGTGAGTTCCACCAAGTTAGTGCACTGTTTAATAGTGTGCAAGTAGCATACTTGACTTGGTATTTCTCTGGACAATTGCTGATATGGAACATTGATTCCATCTTCTCAAACCACCTAATCAACCTGAAAACTCCTTCCGTCCCTAAAGTAAAAGTGGTTGACACTATCATTGAAGTCCTTGGTAAGTACACCATCCGAGCAACACCTATCACCTCTACCATTCTCGTTAAGATTTCCATTTCCGCCATTTCCATTCTCACCATTTCCATCTTCACCATTTCCATTATCGCTGTTGCTGCCGTTCTGGCTTTGATTCTCAGCCTCGAGAGCATTGGCAACACGAGTCGCTTTATAAGTAGCCAATGCTTCCTCCACTTGTCGGTTAATGAGTTCTTTGATTGCTTTAGGGGTCATACCGGAGCGAGTGATAGTCATGTTCTACAGCACAATACATAGCACGCGGTAAGATTCGATACGAGGTATAGCCATTATAAATGGTAAATAAGGTTTATATAGGAAAGTACAATAGAACATGTTTTGCCATAACAAGTAAATAACAATATAGATGAATACACGAGAGAATCAAAACAAGCTTTTCATTTCACGAATAAAAGCATAATTCGATTACAGCCAATCCAAAATAGGTACATGATTTACGATTATTCCCTACTTTCCTACAGCTGAACATCTAGACTTAACCATCAGTCTAGTGTTCTACATGATCATGGTGCTACTAGTCTAAGGGCAAAAACCCAAATGTCTCTCAACATATGACTCCAACCTCCTAAGTCTCCTCCGAGTATCATCACGATCCCTACGAACCTGACGAAACTCCTCTTGCGAAAGTGCCGTATGCCAACGAATTATTGTCACCAAACCCCTATCTCTCTCTATACTCAACATGGCTCGAACCTTTAGGTACTCCAGTCTTAAACTCCCAATCCTCTCAACCAAACTAGCTCTCTCTCTACTAGCTACCAACTGACTAGTCTCCAACTGTCTCTAAGTGGTCTCAATCTCTCAGTATATCCAAATCATACAAACCTCTGACATGAATAATTAATATCATAAATGGTATCCTCAAGACCAGGAATACCTCCTCTAGAAGACTCAGAACTATCACCAATAGCCAATGGATCTATAGCGATCTCTCTCGTGTTAGCCGCATTAGCCTCTGCCTCAAACTCTACATCATCCTCCCTAACATCACTAGCAGTAATCTTAACTCCCATATCTATACTACCTCAGTAGTGAGCTACAACTCCCTCATAATAACCTTAACATCTCCACAGCACTCTGCATCAGTAGTATCCACCTCTATATGCTCCTCTCTGCTATCCTTTGGTGAGTATGAATCTCTAAACCTCTTGCGAGGTGGTAAAAGATCAACAAGAGCAGAGGCTATCGACCTCAAATCATGAGTATGTGATGGTACCGAAGCAGCAGGGGACCTACATCTCTTGCGAGACGGTCCAGAAGAAGGTGTAGATGAATCCAATGACCTCTCAGGAGATGAACCTAAGGATGACTCTGATGTAGTCGGTGGGTAAGAGTAGACAATGGTATAGACCTCCAACGTCCAAAAGTCTCACTACGTCGTGGAGTCCTAGCAAGTGATCGATGAACAAATATTTGTTATGTAGATGAATCAGCATCGGTGGTGTTTGGTGGTGTATGTCTGGATAAAGAATGACCCAAAATAGAATGCCCAGATGATGAATGATCTGAAGATGAATGACTCGACGATCCAAAACTAAAATGATCCAAGTGATGTGATGTGTACCTCAATGCTAAACGATGAGAAGATAAAGGTCTAATCGACTTCCTCACGGTCAATGCCCTACATGGCCCGCCATGATGAGTACGGTAAAATCGACCAATAGGAATGTCCTCCCCAGGTCGGATAAGAATGGCTCATCGTCGACGAATCCCGGGTGAGGCAACAACAGGTGCAAGTGGATACTTAGATGATGGTTGATATGTGAGAAATCACATATCCTTTTTATATCAAAAATGACCCATAAATGATCAAATTGTGCGAATTATGCTTGTATATTGCTTGTTTTGTCATTTGTGATGTGTAGGTACGGATATTGCAAAAATCACAAGAAAATGGTCAAAACTGGGATAAATCGAACACGAGACGGAAACGAGTGCACAAGAGCCGGGAGTTTCTAGCAAAAAGTCAAATGGTCAACCCTTTGTCAACTTAGGTCAACCCACTAAATGTCAAAACCTTTAAAATACCTAAAATACCCTTAACGATAAAACCATTTTTTACTTTTAACCCTAACGGTCGTTAAGTCCTTAACTAAAACCCTTATAACCATTAAAACCCTTAACCCGGCCCATTTCCTTTTTACTAAAATCCCAAGTCAACGCAGCCCATCCCCTGGTTAAAATAGTCAAACAAGTCAAAGAAATCAAACGGTTAAAAAATATAGAAAAAAAGGGGCGAAGTATCTTTTACATTCATCGTATTTCTCACTTAAATATTCCCTAGTCAAATCAAAGGGTAAAATCCCAATTTGCGCGTGTCTTAGAAGATTCGATCCAAGTACCATGTTGGCAACAATTACATCATCAAAAAGCTCTCATTGGTTAATCTGACAAAGGAATGACACGCGGGATTGTAAAGAAACACACTTGGAAGGAGTAATTTGCACTAAATCCTTTGTTAAAGAAGCACATAGTTCCCAACTTATAGGATTGCCACGCTGGCAATCCATGTGCACCCAAATTGGAATCAACGGTGATGTAAGATAGGATCCAAAGATTGTCAATTAAATAAAAGGGACAAGATCCAACCAAGAGGAGCAATGCTTAAGAGGCCTAGAATCCTTCCATCATCTCCTATAAATAGGAGGCCTCTCTCACTCACAGATGGAACTAAAAAACTAGGAGTAATGAGGTAGAATAATTTATGTTAGTGTAGTTGTATATTAATCTTTAAAGCTTATATTTCTAGCTTATTGTCATTCATTTTATGTAATTTCCTTTTCAAAGCAATGTAATCTTCTTCTTATTAATGAAATTTCTGTTTTCATTTTAATGCTGTCTTAAATTCAAGGTTTATGTTTATTGGAAATTTAGCTTTTAAATGTTTTTAAAGACACTTAAAGTTCATAAGCTCTAAAACCTCATTCATAATGCTACTTTAAGTTTGTTTACAAATCAGTTTAAGCTCTTTAAAGCTAACCCTAAGCTTTACATACCTCAAATTCAACAAAAAAAAATACCTTAGCTTAATATGGAAGGGAAGCTAGCAAGGGATGAGCTTCCAGGACCCTACCAGCTTATCATTTGATAAGCTGGAGCTTGTTGATAGCTCAAAAGAGCATTTTATAGCCTTGATTAAGCAATGGCACTTGTGAGTTTTCATTTTTCCTTTTACAAGCTTAATATTGCACTTTAGTTTTAATCATGCTTAATTAGCTTAATATTAGCTTATAGTTATAGAGATTTGCTTATTCCTGTTTAGTTTAAATGTTTGAATGCTTATCATGTTTGATTAATTGTTCTAGATCTTAGTTGCTTATATTCTGTCTTAAATCAGTAAAAAAAATATATTAGCATAGTATAGAAGCTTATTATTCTGTCTTATTTAGTTGCTTAATTCTGCTTTATAGGTTGATAAAAAGCTATTTGATATCTGGTATCTAAACTTTGATCATTAAACCCCAATTCTATAAGCTTAATATGGGTTTGACATAATTAAAGGGGTGTTTGGGACAAGCAGTACTAACTCAGGTTAGTACTGCCTGAGTCCATTTGACCCTTTTGGATTCAGTTTAAACTTAAATTTCAAGTTTATAGGATCAGGTTTTATAAGTTTTGTTAGCTTAATTCAGTTTTAGTAAGTAGAGGTTAAGCATTTGTTAGTATTAGTACAATTAGTTTAGAATTTTAAGCTCAAGTAGAATTTGGATAATTCAATTCTTATTTTGCATTCAGTTAAGAGTTTTAAAAGTAGTAGAAACAAGTATTACAGTCTGTGCTTGCAGGTTTTTAGTTTTGGTCATTTCATGGCACACTGCATCAGATAGCATTTAGGAAATATAGCCTTTTTCAAAATCAAAAATCAGAGGGTTAAAATAGGAATTAGTTTTCAAAATTTAAAATACAAATAGCTTATAGGTCACTTTTTATTAGTTTAAACTTGTTTTTCAATAATGAGTTTATTTAGATATCTTTTTTAGCTTTAAAAACCTACATTTTTCATTGTCAAAAGCCAAAGTCATAATAAGTGCAGTTCTAGGTATACTCGTGTTTTCAACAATGTAAGTTTTGATTAAGCATTTGAGTTTCAAAATACTTTTCAAAGGTATTTTTAGAAAGCTTATAGTATAAGCTTTAAGATGGTATAAGCCATATTGTCAAAGCTTCCATTTGAGTGCTTAAAATTAAGTTCAAAGTTGCCTCAAGAGGCTGTTTGGTTTGCAGTTTTGTCAAAGTGCTTTTTCAGCTTATTGCCTTTCTTTTTGCTTATTTCTAGCTTAGTCTTGCTTTAGTTAGGGTAATTTGTGATAGCTAGTAGCTTATTTTGACCTTTGGCCCTACTTAAGTTTTAGCTTTTAAAATATCCTTTAAGTTTAAAAAAAAAAGAAGTAAGTGTTTTTCTATCTTTTTAAGCCTTTTCCAGCTTATTTCTTGAGTTTCAAAAATAGTTGCTTTTATTAAAAGTGTTAATTTTCAGTTTTTCTATAACTTTTGCTTTTTAGTTAAAAATAAAAAACGAAAACAACAACAAAAGGGATTGGGGGGGGGGGGGGGGGGGGGGGGGGGTGAAAGAACAGGTTCAAACCTGTGGCCTTTTGTTTTGTTTTTGTTTTTTTTTTCAAAAACTTAAAAAGCAAAGTTATAGAAAAGCTGAAATTAAACACTTTTAATAAAAGCAACTATTTTGAAACTCAAGAAATAAGCTGGAAAAGGCTTAAAAAGAACTGAAAAACACTTAACTACTTTTTTTTATAAAACTTAAAGGATTTAAAAGCTGAAATAAGCTAAGGCAAGGACAAAATAAGCTACTAGCAATCTACAATTACCCTAATAAGCAAGACTAAGCTAGAAATAAGCAAAAAGAAAGGCAATAAGCTGAAAAAGCACTTTGACAAAACTGCAAACCAAACAGCCTCTTGAGGCAACTTTGAACTTAATTTTAAGCACTCAAATGGAACCTTATGACAATATGGCTTATACCATCTTAAAGCTTATACTATAAGCTTTCTAAAACTACCTTTGAAAAGTATTTTGAAACTCAAATGCTTAATCAAAAACTCAATGAAAACAGCTTATACTCAGAATGCACTTAGTATGACTTTGGCTTTTGAAAATGAAAATGCAGGTTTTTAAAGCTAAAAACAGATATCTAAATAAACTAATTATTGAAAAACAAGTTTAAACTAATAAAAAGTGACCTATAAGCTATTTGTATTTTAAATTTTGAAAACTAATTCCTATTTTAACCCTCTGATTTTTGATTTTGAAAAAGGCTATATTTCCTAAATGCTATCTGATGCAGTGTGCCATGAAATGACCAAAACTAAAAACCTGCAAGCACAGACTACAATACTTGTTTCTACTACTTTTAAAACTCTTAACTGAATGCAAAATAAGAACTAAATTAGCCAAATTCTACTTGAGCTTAAAATTCTAAACTAACTGTACTAATACTAACAGATGCTTAACCTCTACTTACTAAAACTGAATTAAGCTAACAAAACTTATAAAACCTGATCCTAATAAACTTGAAATTTAAGTTTAAAACGAATCCAAAAGTTCAAATGGAACTCAAGCAGTACTAACCTGATTTAGTACTGCTTGTCCCGAAACACCTCTATATTTTATGCCAAAACCATATTAAGCTTATAGAATTGGGGTTAAATGATCAAAGTTTAGATACCAGATATCAAATAGCTTTTTATCAACCTACAAAGCAGAATTAAGCAACTAAATAAGACTATATAATAAGCTTCTATACTATGCTAATATTTTTGGATTTTTACTGATTTAAGACAGAATATAAGCAACTAAGATCTAGAACAATTAATCAAACATGAAATAATCATTCAAAACATTAAACTAAGCAGGAATAAGCAAATCTAAATAAACAATAAGCTAATATTAAGACTAATTAAGTAGGATTAAACTAAAGTGCAATATTAAGCTTGTAAAAGGAAAAATAAAACACACAGTGCTTTGCTAAACAAGGCTTTAAATGCTCTTTTGAGCTATCCACAAGCTTCAGCTTATCAATGAAATAGCTGGTAGGGTCCGAAGCTCATCCCTTGCTAGCTTCCCTTCCATATTAAGCTGAGGTATTTTCAATTGTAATTTGAGTATGAAAAGCTCAGTTAAGCTTTAAGAGCTTAATTGATTGTAAACAAACTAAAGTAGCTTATGAAAGAGTTTTAGAGCTTATGAACTTTAAGTGTCTTTAAAAACATTTAAAAGCTAAATTTGCATAAACATAAACCTTGAATTTAAGACAGCATTAAAATGAAAACAGAAATTTCATTAATAAGAAGATTACATTGCTTTGAAAAGGAAATTACATAAAATGAATGACAATAAGCTGGAAATATAAGCTTTAAGCTAATCTACACTACCCTAAATTATCCTACTCCTACTCCTCATTTTAGTTACATCTGTGAGTGAGAGAGGCCTCCTATTTATAGGAGAAGAGGGAAGGATCTAGGCCTCTTAAGCACGCTCCTCTTGGTTTGATCTCGTCCCTTCATTTAATTGCAATCATTGGATCCTATCTTATAACCGTTTGATCAATTTGGAGCACATGGATTGCCAGCGTGGCAATCCCATAAGTTGGGAACTGTGTGCTTCTTTAACAAAGGATTTAGTGCAAATTACTCCTTCCAAGTGTGTTTCTTTACAATCCCGCGTGTCATTCCTTTGTCAGATTGACCAATGAGAGCTCTTTGATGATGTAATTGTTGCCAACGTGGTGCTTGGTACTCGAATCTTTAAGCCACGCTGTCAATTGGGATTTACCCTTTGATTTGACAGGGTAATTAGTCGAGAACGATGATGAATAGTAAAAAGAAACTCGCGCCCTTTTTTATCTATATTTTTTTTCCGTTTAATTTCTTTGACTTGTTTGACTATTTTGACCAGGGGATGAGCTGCGTTGACTTAGGCTTTTGGTAAAAAGGATGGTCGGTTATGGGGGTTTTAATGGTTTTAAGGGTTTTAGTTCAGGACTTAACGACCGTTAGGGTTAAAAGTAAAAAATGGTTTTATCGTTAAGGGTATTTTAGGTATTTTAAAGGTTTTGACATTTAGTGGGTTGACCTAAGTTGACCAAGGGTTGACCATTTGACTTTTTGCTAGAAACTCCCGGCTCTTGTGCACTCGTTTCCGTCTCGTGTTCGATTTATCCCGGTTTTGACCGTTTTCTTGTGATTTTTGCAATATCCGTACCTACACATCACAAATGACAAAACAAGCAATATACAAGCATAATTCGCACAATTTGATCATTTATGGGTCATTTTTGATATAAAAAGGATATGTGATTTCTCACATATCAACCATCATCTAAGTATCCACTTGCACCTGTTGTTGCCTCACCCGGGATTTGTCGACGACGAGCCATTCTTATCCGACCCGGGGAGGACATTCCTATTGGTCGACTTTACCATACTCATCATGGCGGGCCATGTAGGGCATTGACCATGAGGAAGTCGGTTAGACCTTTATCTTCTCATCGTTTAGCATTGAGGTACACATCACATCACTTGGATCATTTTAATTTCGAATCGTCGAGTCATTTATCTTCAGATCATTCATCATCTAGGCATTCTATTTTGGGTCATTCTTTATCCGGACATACACCAGCAAACACCACTGATGCTGATACATCTACACCACCGAGATTTGATCATCGATCACTTGCTAGGACTCCAAGACGTAGTAAGGCATTTAGACGTTGGAGGTCTGCACCATTGTCTACCCCTTACCCACCGACTACATCAGAGTCATTCTTAGGTTAATCTTTTGAGAGGTCATTGGATTCATCTACACCTTCTTCTGGATCGTCTCGCAAGAGATGTAGGTCCCCTGCTACTTCGGTACCATCACCTACTCATGATTCGAGGTCGATAGCCCCTACTCCTGCTGATCTTTTACCACCTCGCAAGAGGTTTAGAGATTCATACTCACCAAAGGATAGCGGTGAGGAGCATATAGAGGTGGATACTGCTGATAAAGAGGCTGTTGCAGATGTAGGTATTAGTGATGGAGTTGTATCTCACCCTGAGGATAGTATAGATATGAGAGTTAAGATTACTACTAGTGATGTTAGGGAGGATGATGAAGAGTTTGAGGCTGAGGCTAGTGCGGCAGACATGAGAGAGATCACTGTAGATCCATTGGCTATTGGTGATAGTTCTGAGTCTTCTAGAGGAGGTATTCATGATCTTAAGGATACCATTTATGATATAGTTCACTACATGTCAAAGGTTTGTATTGATAGGATTACTGAGATTGCGACCACTCAGAGACAGTTGGAGGCTAGTCAGTTGGTAGCTAGTGGAGAGAGAGCTAGTTTGGTTGAGAAGATTGGGAGTTTAAGACTGGAGTACCTAAAGGTTCGAGCCATGTTGAGTATAGAGAGAGATCGGGTTGACAATATTCGTTGGCATACGGCACTTTCGCAAGAGGAGTTTCGTCAGGTTCGTAGGGATCGTGATGATACTCGGAGGAGACTTAGGAGGTTGGAGTCATATGTTGAGAGACATTTGGGTTTTTGCCCTTAGACTAGTAGCACCATGATCATGTAGAACACTAGACTGATGGTTAAGTCTAGATGTTAGCAGTAGGAATAATCGTAAATCATGTACCTATTTTGGATTGGCTGTAATCGAATTATGCTTTTATTCGTGAAATGAAAAGCTTGTTTTGATTCTCTCGTGTATTCATCTATATTGTTATTTACTTGTATGCAAAATCATGTTTCTATTGTACTTTCCTATATAAACCTTATTTACCATTTATAATGGCTATACCTCGTATCGAATCTTACCGCATGCTATGTCTTGTGCTATAGAACATGACTATCACTTGCTCTGGTATGACCCCTGAAGCAATCAAAGAACTCATTAACCGACAAGTAGAGGAAGCGTTGGTTGCTTATGAAGCGACTCATGCTGCCAATGCTATCGAGGCTGAGAATCAAAGCCAGAACGGCAGCAACGGCGATAATGGAAATGGTGAGAATGGAAATGGCGGAAATGGAAATCTAAACGAGAATGGTAGAGGTGATAGGCCTGTTGCTCGAGAGTGTACATACCAAGACTTCATGAAGTGTCAACCACTTAACTTTAAGGGAACGGAAGGAGTTGTCGAGTTGATAAGGTGGTTTGAGAAGATGGAAACAGTGTTCCATATCAGCAATTGTCCAGAGAAATACCAAGTCAAGTATGCTATTGCACACTGTTAAAAGTGCACTAACTTGGTAGGAACACACATAAGCGACTGAATGGATCTGAGGCTGCATTTCGCCATGTCAAGGAGAGAGTTTACATAAGCTAATACTAAGTGTACTGCCTAAGAAACTAGATTTAAAAGATGGGAATCTGAGCTATGAAATTTGACCATGAAGAACAATGATTTGGCGTCATATACTCAGAGATTTCAATAGTTGACTATGATGTACACTAAGATGGTCCCTGAGGAGGAGGATCGGGTTGAGAAATTTATTAGAGGACTCCCCGATAACATCTAAGGGAATGTAGTTTTCACTGAACCTACAAGACTGCAAGATGCTATTCGAATTGCTAACAACTTAATGGACCAAAAGTTAAAGGGATATGTTGTGAAAAATGCTGAGAACAAAAGGAGATTGGAGGTCAATCAGAGAGACAAGCGTGGATAGCAGCCACAATTCAAGAGGCCAAATGTTAGAGGTCATAATGTGGCGAGAGCCTATAAGGCTGGAAACAATGAGAAGAAACCGTATAATAGACCGTTGCCTCTCTGTAACAAGTGTAAGCTTCACTATGAAGGGCCTTGCACTGTGAGATTTAGGAAGTGCAACAAGGTTGGGCATTTATAACCCGTGATTGTTAGGTCACAATTTTCCCCTAACTCGACCAGAGAGGTCAATAGTGAATCAGAGAGTTTTTAACCTGTTTCGATGTGAAGCAAGGCACTTCAGTAGTGATTGCCCAAGCTGAAATAAGGTAAAACCGTGGAAACAAAGCTGGGAACAAGAATGGTGTTGGTGAAGTAAGAGGAAAAGCTTATGTGTTGGGTGGAGGAGACGCTAACCCCGATTCCAATGTCGTCAAGGGTACGTTTCTTCTCAACAACCATTATGCTTCTATGATATTTGATTTAGGAGCCGATAGAAGTTTCATGTCGACTACTTTTAGTACCTTGCTTGATATAACCCCTGATACTTTAGACGTTAGCTATGCTGTCAAATTAGCCGACGGGAGAATTTCTGAGACTAATACCATACTTAGAGGCTGTACGTTAGGATTGTTAGGTCACCCATTCAATATTGACCTAATGCCGGTAGAACTTGGTAGTTTTGACGTCATCATTGGCATGGATTGGTTAGCAAACCATCATGCGTGATCGTTTGTGATGAAAAGATTGTGCGAATTCCCTATGGAGACAAAGTTTTGATAGTTCAAGGTGATAGATACGGCAAAGGAGAGAAGTCAAAGTTGAGCATTATATCGTGCACTAAAACTCAGAAATATATTAAGAGAGGTTGCCTAGTTTTTCTAGCACAAGTTACGAAGAAGGAAACCAAAGACGAGTCGGAGGAGAAGCGACTTGAGGACGTGCTGACTGTACGAGACTTTCCAGAGGTATTCCCAGAGGATTTTCCCGGATTACCACCATCGCGACAAGTTGAAGTTCAAATCGACTTGGTCCCAGGTGTTGCACTTGTGGTACGCGCACTGTATAGATTAGTATCAACAGAACTGTAAGAATTGTCTACTCAACTGCAAGAACTTTTTGACAAGGGATTTATAAGACCGAGTTCCTCACCTTGGGGAGCCCCGGTCTTATTTGTCAAAAAGAAAGATGGATCTTTTCAGATGTGTATCGATTACCGTGAACTGAACAAGTTGACTGTGAAGAATCGATATCCACTTCCGAGAATCGACGACTTATTCGATCAGTTGCAAGGGTCAAGAGTTTACTCTAAGATCGACCTGAGATCTGGTTATCACCAACTCAGAGTTCGAGAGGAAGACATTCTAAAGACATTGTTTAGGACACGCTACGGTCACTATGAGTTTCAAGTGATGCCGTTTGGACTGACCAACGCACCGGCGGTATTCATGGATCTGATGAATCGGGTTTGCAAACCGTACTTAGATAAATTCGTGATCGTTTTTATTGATGACATCTTGATTTACACCAAGAGCGAAGAAGAGCATGCAGAACACCTTAAGTTAATTTTGGAATTGCTTAAGAAGGAAGAATTGTACGCCAAGTTTTCGAAGTGTGAATTTTGGCTGTCAAAGGTACAATTTCTTGGTCACGTGATTGATAGTGAAGGCATTCACGTGGACCCAACTAAGATTGAGTCAATCAAGGATTAGGCATCGCCCAAGACTCCGATAGAGATTCGTCAATTTCTAGGTCGTGCTGGCTATTACCAACGATTTATCGAAGGTTTCTCAAAAATTTCCAAGCCTATGACGAAGCTGACTCAAAAGAACGTGAAGTTTAATTGGAGTGAAAAGGAAGAAGCTGCATTTCAACTGTTGAAGCAGAAGTTGTGTAGTGCATCGATTATGGCTTTACCCGAAGGTAGTGAAAACTTCATGGTTTACTGTGATGCTTCTCGTAAAGGATTGGTTTCAGTTTTGATGCAAAGGGAGAAGGTCATAGCCTACGCATCACGCCAACTTAAGGTTCATGAGAAGAATTACACTACACATGACTTAGAGCTTGGAGCTGTAGTGTTTGCTCTTAAAATATGGAGACATTATTTGTACGGCATAAAATGCGTAGTGTTTACTGATCATAAGAGTTTGCAACATATTCTAGATCAGAAAGAGTTGAATATAAGACAACGTAGATGGTTGGAGCTGTTGAGCGACTACGACTGCGAGGTTCGTTATCATCCGAGAAAAGCGAATGTGGTGGCGGATGCCTTGAGCCGAAAGGAACGGAATAAGCCACTACGAGTTTGAGCTTTAGTTTTGACGATTGGTCTTAACCTCTCTGTGCAGATATTAGAAGCTCAAGTTGAGGCAAGAAAGGAGGAGAATTATGGAACAGAAGATCTGTGTGGTATGATTAAGAAGCTAGAGCAACGTACTGATGGAACGTTATGCTTGAATAGGAGAAGTTAAATACCCTGTTTTGGTGACTTAAGAGAGTTGATTATGCATGAATCGCATAAGTCAAAGTATTCGGTACATCCTGGATCGGACAAGATGTATCAGGATTTAAAGAAACTGTATTGGTGGCCGAATATGAAAGCAGAGATTGCCACCTAAGTCAGTAAATGTTTGACCTGTGCCTAAGTCAAGGCCGAATACCAAAAACCATCCGGTTTGTTGGTTCAACCTGTGATCCCAGTATGGAAGTGGGAGAACATTACTATGGATTTCATTACTAAGTTACCAAAGACATCGTCTGGTCAAGATACAATTTGATTAATTGTTGGCCGACACACAAAATCCACTCATTTCTTACCAATGAAGGAAACAGACTCAATGGAGAAGTTGACGAGACAATACTTGAAGGAAATAGTCTGAAGACATGGTGTGCCAGTTTTGATTATTTCTGATCGAGATAGTAAGTTTACATCTCATTTATGTAAATCGCTGAATAAAGCCCTAGGTACTCAATTAGATATGAGTACGGCTTACCATCCACAGACTGATGGTCAAAGTGAGAGAACCATCCAAACCTTGGAGGACATGCTACGTGCTTGTATGATTAATTTTGGGAAAGGTTGGGATAGACACCT
>BQNB010081198.1:0-28089 GCA_026074375.1 Tanacetum coccineum
AAGTAAATGCATACGAAAAAAAAATTATTAGTAAAATATATGACGTTGTAAATGACCTGAAAATACGGAATGTTACAGTTGTCAGAATCAGTAGACTTTCTTGAACTCTTGTTTGTGCTCCAAAGTGCATATCTTTTAGCTAACTTTCACCAAATGCTTGATAATTACTGCAATTAACATAAATAAGCAATTAAGTATCAACTCACATATAAAATAATGTAAAACGAGCAATAAAGAAAGGATAAATGATGCTATAAAATAGACGTTATTCGATGTCATCACCTATACTACACTACAACGGTTAGGTTCACTTCCTAGGAGGATCGTAAACTTTTTTGGTTTTGAAAAAATCTGCATCAAGTTTTTGGCGCCGCTATCGGGGAATAGCCTAGGTTTCGAAGTCTATTTAGCGTAGTCTATTCACTAGATTCATATCAAGTGATATTTTATTTTCTCGTTAAGTAACTTTCTTGTAGTCTATCTTTTCTTTGTGACTTTTGTTTGTAACTCTTTTATTTACCATCATGATGAATAGAATACCACCGAACACACCCTTTCCGTTCCAAAGATATACCTTGATGTTCCAACAACATCAAGGTGAATCTCTTTACGATGCGTGGAATCGTTACAAAGACTTAATCTGAAAAGTCCCGCATCATGGCCTCATCTTATGGTCCCAAATTCAAATCTTTTTTGATCATATAGATAACTATACCCAAAGGGACATTGAGTATGCAGTGGGCGAGGACCTTATGGAATTAAGTGCTGAAGAAGCATGGGAAACCATTGAGGATTGTGCCCAATGCGATAAACAGTGGAAAACCCCAACAAACACTAGATCTGATCAAACAATTGCAAATTTAAGGCTCATTTAGTTTGAAATGAGATGGTTAGAGTTAAGATACCTAGGTGCATGTCATGGTTAGGTTCTACCAATGCATATGATGAGCCTATAGGTAGTCTAGGTATGATATATAATGAGGTAGGAAATATAAGCCCACAAAGTACCCCACAAATCAAACCATCATTTAAGGAATACATACCGCCCGTGACTTACCCGGAAGAAGTAGAAATGACTATAGGAATCTCGATGGAGGTAGAACCTTTAGGTCACAAGAAACTAGAGGATTTAGGCTTGAATACTTGTAGTCATGTCCTCTTTCTTAGTTCTAGGGAAGTTCCTAGTGTTGATGAACCGGAGCCTCAACTTTTACCCAATTTTTCATCCTTAGATGTAAATCTAGGAAATAAAAGAGGAACCGACCCACCCATCAACCCATATAGTCCGGGTAGTTTTAGGATAAAGGTTGTGGAAAACTAAAAGGAGGGGTTGAATAGTTTTACAAAATCAAAATTTTAATCCAATTGTTTGGTTGTTGTAAATCAATTTGTTTATGATGATTTATAAATATAAACATAAATCATAAAGCATAAAGGATATATGATACATATATTTATAATGGTTCGGCTACAAGGTCACCTTCCTTGCCCTACTCCACTCCCCGAGTCACCTACTCGAGAGTTCGAATCCATTAGTCATCAATACTCCTTTAACCGGCGGAGAAGCCTCACAACATCACTTACACCTTTTAACGGTACAAAGCTAAATACCAGATTCTTCACAAGGTAGAATCAAACCATCACTCGCTTACCCGTTATATGGTACTAGGCTAAACACCATGTTCCAATCAAGGAGCAACAAAACCCCATGATGCTTACCCTCTAATAGGTGCTAAGCAATATTACAACAAATATAAATTCGACCCTACGAATCCTACCGAATGTATTACATTTCCTGAATGCTCTAAGCACAAATATAATACACTACCCTATAATCTATGATGATTGATGATGCTTGGAGATCAGTAGATAGATCTTCAAAGAGTGAGAGATACGTGCTCCAAGATTTGCTTGTTGCTTGATCTCATATGGCAAAGTCGATAGAACTTCTCCTATTAAGAAATTCACCAAAGCACTAAAATGAAAAGATCATGATCAATGATCAGATGTTAGCTGAATATGAATGTGAGAAAACTAATCTAATTGATGCTTAAAACCAGAAAAATGACTTGGTATTTATAGGCTTGAAGTTTACTGTAGCCCGGTTTCGCCGGCTCCATTAATTCAATGGTACCAGTCAGTGCAAAGGTACATAACTGGCTAGTACTGTAGCCCAGTTCTTGGCGGTTCTATCTCCACAAAGGAACCGACCAGTGCAACTGGAAGGAACCGGCTCTTTAACAACAAATCCGAATTTAGATTTCAAAAAATCTTGTCTAGATATGTTTTGAGGTCATGCACGATGTGTAAAACATTTTACTTTTATAGAAAAATATCTTTGAGTTTGTATTTATTGTTAATATATGCTTAGAACTTATTTTGTACATTTTTATTCTAAAAATGTATTTAAATGTTTTATGAGAACTAACAAAGTAAACATGTAAAGTATGATGTGTGAGGTAAGTGAAATGATAGTTGAGTTAGAAAACTATTGGTTTAAAACTAGTAAACTTTATTTTCTACTTCCGATGATTTTATGTTTTGTTATCGACAAAACATAGATAGATCGTAAAATATAAATAAATGTTTTTACGGTTTATTTGTATTAACAAAGGTAGTAGAACCCTTGACCATTCATACACCACCTTCACCCCACGTGGCATACTTCTATCGAAATGGTGTGTATCACTACTATCACCCACACTTAATGCTAAGTGTAGAAGAAACCTCCTTTTTACACGTCAAATAAGCGTAGAGTCAGGGTCGTGACTCGAACAAAAACAAACGCTCATCGGGAGGCAACCCGGGTATTTTTATTTACTTGCTGTATTTGTCTTCTGATTTTAATTTTTAGGTTGTTTGCATGCTAGTTTTTTTATTATGAATTGTTGCATGATTGGTTTATTATGTAATTATGTTTTATTTTGCTTTTGACATCATCTCATTGGTAATTGAAGGTACTTTGCATTAATAAGTGTATGGGATATCATATGTGGTTATTATGAACCTATATTGATTGTGTAATGATTTATGATTAATTTCTATGTATGCTTTTTTTGTTTTGTTTGTTTGTGGCAAATACTTGCGGAGATGATTTGTGAATATCTACTAGAAATTTGGACATCAAAAGATTGGATTTTTCATAAAAACGAAAGAAAAATTCTTGTCAGGTCCTTCTGACGGCGTTAGGATTAATTCCTAACGGCGCCAGGCATGCAGAAAAGAGAAAAATCACGTTTTTCAAATTATTGATTTATTAGGGGTCGTTTACTTGGTGACATTTTTTCTTGTTTTTCCGCTTCTGAATTTTAAGAGAAGAGAATGGTTTTTCTTCTCTAGGAAAGATTGAGAATTTTGAAAACCCGTTTAGATGGAGTTATATTTTCTTTATTTTCAAAATGAAAAGATGTTTAGATGAAGCTACTTTCAATTATTTTTCTTTTCATAGTCAACTTTTTTTCATATTCGATCTTTGTACGTTTTCATACGTTTTATACCGTTTTTTTTACGTTTTCAACTGTTTTTATACATATTTATCAATTTTTGTACGTTTTCATCCATTTTGATTCGATTTTATCCTTTTTATACGTTTTCGCCAGTTTTATTCGTTTTTATCCGTTTTTATACATTTACACCCGCTTTCATTCGTTTCTATTAGTTTTATACGTTTTCATCCGTTTTCATTCGTTTTTATCCTTTTTCATCCGTGTTTATACGCTTTCATCCGTTTTTGTACGTTTTTATAAGTTTTCATCCGTTTCTATCCATTTTTATATGTTTATACGTTTTTACCCATTTTTATACGTTTTAATCCGTTTTTGTACGATTTCATCCGCTTTTGTACGTTTTCGTCCATTGTACGTTTAGTTTTCGTCCGTTTTTGTATGTTTTCATCCGTTTTGATACGTTATTGTACGTACGAAAATGTACGAAAACGTACAAAAACGAACGAAAACGCAAAAAAAACGTAAATAAACGAACGAAAACGTACCAAAGCGTTCAAAACGTACAAAAACGGACAGAACGTTAAGAAAGTACCAAAACGGACGAAAACATCAAAAAAGCAAAAAAGGTACGAAAGCGTTCAAAACGGACGCAAACGTTAAAAACGGACAAAAACGTAAAAAAACATAAAGAAACGTACGAAAACCTACGTAAGCTTCAAAAACGTCCAAAAACGGACGAAAACGTTAAAAACATACAAAATCGGAAGAAAACGTTAAAAAACAAACGAAAACGCAAAAACGTACGAGAGCGTTCAAACACGGACAAAAACAGACGAAAACGTTAAAAAGCATACAAAAACAGACAAAAACGTAAAGAAACGTACGAAAAGTTTAAAAACGTACAAAAACGGACGAAAACGTTAAAACGTTATAAAGAGTACAAAAACACAAAAACAAACGTACAAAAGCGTACAAAAACATACAAAACGGACGAAAACGTTAAAAAGCATATGAAAATGGACAAAAACGCAAAAAAACGTACAAAACGGACGTAAACATACAAAAACGGACACAAACAGACAATAACACAAAAAACGTACGGAAGCATTAAAAAACGTACAAAAATGGACGAAAACTGTCAAAAATTGATGAAAACGGATAAAAACGGACGAAATCGATAAAAACGAATGAAAACGTATAAAAACGAATAAAACCGTGTTAGAATGCTAGTGATTCATCTTTAGCGATTCATCTCGAGACTGCTAGTGATATCGCATTCATGTGATTAGGATTTGCTAAGTGATAAGAGGCATTAGGATAACCCTTGTTTTTAGCCTGTATTTGTTATGGTTATGATGATCTCCTCGATCATATAACTACCCCCACACCCTTGCTTCACACTCATTTTTAGTGCAAGATACCCCTAGTACACCCCTCTAAGCCTATTGTTTTCGCGATTCTCAAAATGTTTTGGTGGATTTCAGATTATTAATGAAGAGCATTGTTTACACCCTACCAAAAATGTTACACCCAAATCACCTTAGCCTTCCTTGTATGTACTGTACATTATTGTTACCACCTTTGTTTAACCCTAGTTAATTGTTTACTTGATTACATGGTTTCTAATTCGAGTCTATTTTTAGTGTATACAGTTTTGAGACGATTGAGATTCATGGTAGTTTTTATTATATGGAGAAATAGGAAGAAACTCAAACTATTACCCCCATATTTGTCTAATATACTCCATGTTTTTTATCCTTCTAATTCGGGTCATTAGTTAGTTTATTTTATTAAGTATTAAAAACTCAAGTGTAGGGGTGCAACTATAAGCCCTGAGTCATGTATAATGTTATTTATTTTCAGCAGATGGCAGGGCAAAAGTGTATAAAAAAAGAGAAAAGAAAAAATGATGAAAAAAAGAAAAATATGTGTTAAAATATAAGGGTTGCATCTTGCTATTGTTTATTTCAAGAAAGAATCAAGAAAAGAAAAGAAAAAGTTTGATGTAGAGTTGTGTACGATTAGTAGAGTTTTTGTCCATTCTTGGCTTAGCAACGCCTTTTACATGTTATCTTGTGAATGATTAGCTTGCCACCAATAAGTTATCTCGCATTATCCCTAACCGTGTTTCCTTTACCCTACACCTAACGTTACAACCCTTTAAAAGACCTCTTTGATAGTAATTCCTAGGTGTTTACTCAAAAGCGGTGGAGGTTTTGATCCTTTATCAAGATTATGGTAAACTATATGCTATGACAGGTAGCGAGTGTTATTTTCCCGTTTCCATCATTGTTATAATTCATTATCACCTGAGAGAAAGAGAGAATCCAAACACTTATATGAGGTGCTAGTATATAATTTTTGTGCTTTTATTTACAACGTTGACCCGGTTGTGCCATAAATTATCTTTACTTAGTAGGTTAAATGCCCCCACTTTGCTATTTACTAGGTAGAAAAGCCCATTCGCTTGAGGACAAGCAAATCCCAAGTGTAATGTATTTGATGAGGTGCCCTTTTATACACTTTTTTGGGGTCATTTAACCTCCAAAATCATGCTAATATACTAAATCCTTTATTTTTGTGATTTTAGCATTTTGGGAGCACTTAGATGAAAAGTACGTGATTTTGACTCAATTCGGGAAGAAACGGGGCAAGAACACAAAATTCCATGATCGAGCTCAATACATGGTAAATAGTAGCTGGAGACGGCGTCAAAGTTTCCGGTGACGCCATCGTGATGATCAAATGACGGGGTCATATATATTAGTGATGCCGTCAGAAATGTTTTTTTGCGCACAAAGTATTATATACTGTTTTGGCCATAACTCCTTCATACGAACTCGGATTTTGACGATTCAAGTGGCCACACGACCGAAATGAGAAAATCTACAACTTGGTAAGCAGGTTTTGGTGACGCCATTACAAATTGTGTATGAAGCCATCAAAATGCACCGACTCAGCTATGTCTAGAAATATAACCTCGTAACTTTGTATTTTCCAAGCCCCAAACCCTAAGTCTGATTTTAGGGTTTGGGTGGGTGTTTTTACAACTACTTTGGTTACTTTATTCATACTTTAAACATCATTTAATCCATGGTTTGTCTATCAAATCTTATCTTAATTATGTCTTCAATTATAATTGTTGATTATGATTTTGATTGTTCTTCATTCAATATGGTAGGCTAAATCTTTATTGTGTTTGCTTAGATGTTATAATCCCTATGATTGTTGTGTATTTGTGTTAGTTGATGATAGTTGATGTATATTATTCATGTTTGATCAAAGATCCATACGATTACATACTATAGTCGATTGATTGATTTGTAGTAAACTAGTATTGCATGATTGGCAACCTTAACGTGTAATCGGTTTATTCTTTGTCATTTAGCAACCTAAAGGCCTTTAAAAGACATGACTTAGAAACCTAAGCATGGACAAGTTAATTGGCGATTTGTATGTGAGTGTGTGTTAGTTAGTCAAAAGATCAACCTCTAGGCTAATTAATGATACTTGGCAACCTAAGGTCACAAAGGTCAAATTATGTATGATAGTCTAAATCTTAATGCGTTATGCTTGCATTCGTGTCCGATTGAGCAACCTTAGACATTGGCCACATGTGTAGAAGGGCGAGGGGATGTGAACGCTTAATTGAGCTATATTAGTTATAAACCACCATCAATAATTTATCTAACTAGTTAAGCACAATGTGCATACAAGATTATGGAGAATTTCATCTAAGTAAATACACCTTTATTACCATTGTTTAATTCGTAGTAGTTAATTGTCTTTTTATTAATTAGGAGTAGTTATTAGATTAATCAAAACTCTCTCAAACCTGATTGTTTATTTGCTTTCATAAAAATATAAAAGACGAAAAAGAATCTTCCCTTGATCCCTTAACCTTAAGTAACATACATTTCGAGCCTACCTTACTATTCTCCTAGAGAACGATCAATTCCCCGGACTTGCTTATACTACACTACAACGATTAGGTTCACTGCCTAGGAGGATTGTAAAACTTTTTCGGTTATGCAAAAATCCGCATCATTAAGCATTTTCTGGGTCATGTTTGGGCGACTCGATGGTGCAATATTATTCCGATCAAGGTGAATGTGTTTGTGTGGAGAGATTTTTTAAACCGGCTACCTACTCGTACAAATCTTGATAGACGCGGGATTGATATTGATTCTATTCTATGTCCATGTTGCAACAATAATGTAGAAGACATTAGCCATGTATTTTTTGCATGTAGTGTAGCTGTCGAGTTATGGTTCAGAATTAGGGTTTGGTTGGAGTTAGATATCCTGAAGTTTGTTAATGTAGAAGACATGTTTCAGTGGATCGATGGTCAAGGAGGTGGGTCTATGCATCGGAGGATCTTAAACACAATTTGTGTTGCAACAACATGGATTCTTTGAATGTATCGAAACTCCGTGGTGTTTGATGGCTCTAGAGTTAAAAAGCATTAAATTTTCGATTCGGTAGTCTCTTACTCTTTTAATTGGATATGTAATAGACATCATAAGAGTAAATTCAATTGGAACGCGTGGATGCAAAACCCGTGTATGTAAATTTCTTGATCTTATTTGCTAGTTTCGTCTAGCTTAATACAAATCAACTGTTCCAAAAAAGCACTCAGTTATCTATGTTGTTAAATAAAATTATTAAATTTGTCACATGTCCGATATGTTTGTAGCCTCCATTCTTTTTTCACAAATGAGATTTCTTTAAAAAGTTTTTCTTAGTTTTTCAATTTCAGATAATTACTGTTTTTTGATTTTTTAGCCAACTGATTAACAAAGTTTGAGCCTACCGCACCAACTAGAACCTTAAATAAGTTGTAACTCAATTTAGTAACCTCATAAAAACAAAAGGTTATAAGCATTTTAAGTTTATAAGCCGATAAAACCACTTATGATAAGGGGGCATGTTTAGCACATTAAATAGTAATAAAATTATGCTTTTTAAAAAAAGAAGCAAGTTACTTAAAATATAAGATTTGTTTGACGGATATAACTAATCAAAGACATTAAAAAAATATCTTTTGTAATGTCTTGAAATCTGATGCTACTTCATGTATCTTAAAAAATATACTCATTTCTTTTTAGCTGCCGCTACATCCTCATCTACAACCGCATATCTAGTTTCAGCAATAGTTACTTTTTCTAAACATACCATAGGTGTTATAGTGCACCATCTTCTACTTGATCTGAATCCGAGAAAAACCAATTACCGAATAGAATGAAGCCAAAAAAAGTCTGAAACCAAAAAACCCGTTTACTAGGGATCCGTTTCGGTTCTTATTTCAATCAATCGCGATTAACTAAACTGAACCACGTGTTAATAATTTTAGTAACATGTCTTCTATTCTTGTATTGCTTTTAGAGTTTCAAGAATTTTATCAAAAAGAAATATAAAAAAATGTTTAAAACATATTCGTGCTACATCCTCTATTAATCTGATTGTTAATCATGAACCCATATTGAATCTATGTTGTTAAATTATAGTCGATGTTTTCTAACGAGTAATAAGGATGTTGCGCGTTATGGCAATACATTTTAGAATACATGTATTTGTTATGAATACCGCACGTTAATCTGTTCGCAGACTGTAAAATATGAAATAGTAGCTCACAAAAAACTGAGATTAATGATTACATATGAGACTTGTCACAAAGGTTAAACAAACACAAAGACTTATTCACAAATCCTATAGTAGCGTAAGCCCAAAAATAATATGAGTATAAAAAATTCTCAACGCTTTGTAGAATTTTTAAATTCCGACAAATCAGGACTTTATATTTAGTCCATACTAGGTTTAGACTTAGCAATTAGAAACACTCGAAACGAGGTTTAGACTTAGAGAGGAGATAAAACAAGTCCTCCTGTTTTCAACAAAACGCCAACTCATTTTTTTATCAAACGCCTCTAGCTAAGGTCGATGCCTATTTTTTAAACCTAGTATAATCATACTTTCAACATGGCATCAAATGAAAGTATTCATTTGACCTTAATCCGGATTTACGTACGTCTCTAATCACGTAACAGGTTTTACTCCCTTATCGGTCAAACTAAGTCAAAGGTCACTTTGCGTAAATGCATCCTTTCCCTTTACGGAATGTGCTTTACTTAAGATGCAAATCACTTGGCTTATTTGCATCAAGATGATTAGTGATCATATCCATTGTTGATAATCATGGATTAAGTCTTAATGTCAATATGAGTTTGTGGTAATTGAAGGTTAATTATGCTTTGATCTTTCTTACCTTCACACACATAAATGTTCTACAAAATCCCACATTCCTATATATTCCTCACACATCACTTACACCTCACTTCTCACTTAAACATTCCATAATCATTTGTTAATCCCATTCTTCCCAAAATAAATAATTATACAAACTCACCCATACAATCCTAACATTCCAACAAACATTCTTTTTACTTTCCCAAAAACATTCCCTAATCATTATTGTCTAATTCTTTTCTTCCTTAATCATAATATGATTAAACCACATACCCAATCCTTTGATTATCTTCATCTCTATCATCATCTTTAACCTTAAACCTTTACCGCTTAAACCTTCCTCATCTTATCCTCACATGTGGCAACTCACATTTCCTTACACAATATACTCTCTTTTACTTGTTGTTCCCTACATTTCTTACATAGGCTCCTATGTATCATATCACAACATTCTCATACACACATCCCCTATTCCTTCTCTTTTTCATTCACTTACTCACACACACTCTCATTTGAATTTCAAATAACACACACATACACTCACTCACCAATCTTCTCCTACACATTTCCACCTCTCATAACATTAAAATTTTGAATTTGAACTCTTAGGCTCTCTTCTATCACATCACCATCCCATCTTGACAAATCACACACAACTCATATTCAATTCACCTTCTTATCTTAACATTCAAATTCAAATCTTAAATTTGAAATCTAAGGCTCCAAGCCATCACATCAATGCGAACTCACATACAACCCACAACTCACATCTCTTACAATGTGAATTTTAATTTTAATTTTCCTCCTCACAACATCCACCCTTTCTCTCCAAGAAAAAAACATATTTCTTTGACATATTTTTTCTCTTTTAACCATGCCAGCTCACTCACTCAATCATGGTTAGTTTCTAACTAATCCAATTACATATAAGGAATACCCAATATACCCTTTGTCAAATGGTTCTTTCTTTTCTCTTTAAAGTTGTACAAACACCCCCAAAATCTCTTTTAAACACTTCACAAAACTTTTGTGTCAAATAGCTATTTGAGTTGGTTGACATTGAGTGTAAGAATAATGGAAAGGTTAAAGCATGAAGCATAATTGGGGATTTAGCAAGAACGGGTATTTAAGACGCCAAAGACCAAAAAACCCGAGTCGGGCTTCTGGCGCACTAGTATGCGGGTAGCGCGCCAGGCTCGAATTGAGTTTTCTAACTTTTTGGCCTATAAATACCCCTCTTTGCTGTTGTATTCCTCACCTCTTTCCATTCTTTCTTTCATCTCTTTTCTCTTCTCCCATCCTCTAAGTCTAATACTACTTGTGTTCTAATCTTCCCATTCTATCATTCTATTGAAGATAACACATCTCCGCAAGAGAGACACACAAGTACCTAATCCACATTTGTTTGTTATTAGTCGAGGGTCTTCTTTCTCATATACTTTCTATTAAAATCGAGTCTCTAGGTTAGGTTAGGACTTAGTTTAACTATCTTTTATCATCCAATTTGGTTGTAAGGGAAGACTTGTATGTTTGTGATCAAGACTATAGCATTGGATGATCTAGTTGGGGTTTTGGTATATTCCAAGAGGAAGTTCTTAGTGGCCCTACTTGATCTTAGTGATCCTAAAAGTAAGCCGAATCACGGGTTCTTAAGGGTGGATTCCGAGGGCGAAATATCATAGGGAGTAGCTCTTCTTAGTGAGCGCCGATCTTAGTGCATATCGGATTCCGATGCGAAATAATCATTAAGAGTAGCTGGCTTCTTAGTGTAGCGTATCTGAATTTCTTACTGCATCATCGCACATGGAGCCGAAGTTTGTAATATGCGTGTTTATAGTCCACTTCATTAAGGATTATACCTAGCAGTTTAATTGTTGCAGTATTCATGGCATTGCATACATGGATGTACGGTCTTGCGTATATGATTCTCAGATACTTTTTGCGTTTGCCCCCGTTTGTTTTTATTGTTTTGGACTGTTTTCGTGAGTCTCCAAACCCCCTTATCTCGATACCACCAGCATATAAGTTAAATCTATGGTCGACTCTTCTCTCTTCATCTTCTCTCTCATCTTACACATTATTACTTATTTATAACTATCTTGATATGTCCCTTAATATAGTCACTTATATATATATTATATACCTATATCTTATTTATACTCTAATATATATATACTATTCTATATAATAACTCACCTATATTATATATATCTCAATAATATACGCTATTTTATTATATATACTTATTAACAATTCATTATTAATTGCATAAGTAATATCATTACACAACTCGTGTCGTTTTAAGACCTTGAAGTTTTCATAAAACTTCGAAAAAAGTCAAAAAGGCCCTGTTAATTTAACCCCCTTCATCTAGCCCCCGTTCACTATAGTATGCCATATATAATCAACACACCAAAAAAGGCCTAAAAAATAACAACAATGATCAACTACATCCAAAGCAAGATATACAAAACATGCATACATAATAACAACTATTTGCCAACAACCATAAAGCTAAGAATTTGACACTGTCAACCACACACCCTAATCACACTTTATCAGCTACACTTATTTACCCACTGTTACAGACTACATCAATATAATCAGGTGTCTTCACTCATAGTTCTTCTAACCAAAACACTCCTGTCAAACAATTCTTAACTTCAAACGGCCAAATGAAGACCAATGAAAATAAAATACAACATGCAACAATTGTAGCTCAAAATATCAAACAATATCAAAGGCAAAATTAAAAGACTATAAACGCTTAAATTTTTATAACCACATCGATTAAATTCAAGTAAATACAAAATTATCACGTACCATGCCACCCTTAAATTGGCGTCGTTTTAATGTTCTTCTTCATGAAATGGCATCGTTTTAATGTTCTTCATCCAGATCTACTGATTCAGATGTTTATGTATTTTTGTTTCGGTGTGCGTGCATGTGTATCAACTGTGTGTGTACTTTATTGTTTATCCCGCCTGAGTATATATGCACAAAAACCACCAAAACGACGTCTCGTTTAGTTTTTTTAACCAACCCCATAACTTTTTCTTTTTTTTTACTTTAAATTAAAATTTTAAACGACATATATAAAACTGCATTAGTCGGTCAATCTTAAAACGGCACCATGTTTAACCTAAACAGACGCTATAGTTTTCGGACCCACCACACAATCTAATCTTTAATCGACCCAAACCTTCCCTTAAACGACGTTCATTTTTAGGACACTCCAAAAACTTTACTGCGGTCGTTTGTTTCGCTATTTCACAGAAGTATGCTTGAAAAAAAATTAGGCATAATTTAAGCATTTTATTGTGAAAATATAGACAAGTAAGCATTCTAATTCTCCTCCCCCCACTTGAACTATACAACTTCCTCGTTGTATAAATATAATCATTAAAAATGGGAAATTAACAGAATTAGAACGATAAACTCCCCTGGGATTTGCTCGGTATGATCCTTCATGTTGTGCTTACGAGAAAATTATGTGTTGTAAAGGCGGCAGAATGCCAGCATGGCTACAACACACATTAAATTCCAAAATATAAATACTCTACTAATGTCGTCATTTTTGTTGAGAAGGTCATGTATTAAGCATAAGAAAACAAGTGTAATTTCTATCTCCATGTATTCGTTGGTTAAACTCGAAATAAAAACCTAAAAAATGTACAGGAAGTCGATACACCGTATCCATAAACCAAGATATTCCGTATTGAAACCTGTAAAAACAATCGTAAGTATTGGTCAGAAGTCGAATACGCCATATCATATTTATGAATGGACCATATAGACAAATTTGATAATAATATTAAAATGCAGAAAAATAAAGAGTTGATAATGTTGAGTTAGTTCAATACGCCATATCCATTGAGGTTGGATAAGCTGTATTGACTAACTGGGAAGACAGACTCGATAAAAAAATAAGAAAATGAATTCGGGTTGTTTCCTGACAAGCACTTTTGTTTATAGAAAAGTATTTAAATTAGACTTGCCTAATTTAATCACATCCTTATAAAACAACTTAGGGTCGAACAGAATGCCAAATGGCACATATAAATTTTTATTAATAAGAATTAATGACATCCCTTTGTTAAAACATTTTTGAATCATGACGTTAATCATTATGACAAAATCTTTTGTAGCGAAAGATTTACCTGGTGTGTCATGATTTGTTTTAATGGTTTTATCAAATGCTTGGGAATAAGTGTCAACATTAACATTGATAACACTATCCAATAGTT
Organism: Tanacetum coccineum; assembly: GCA_026074375.1. Taxonomy (NCBI): domain Eukaryota; kingdom Viridiplantae; phylum Streptophyta; class Magnoliopsida; order Asterales; family Asteraceae; genus Tanacetum; species Tanacetum coccineum. The sequence continues at coordinate 13,940 of BQNB010081198.1, forward strand.
TGATAGAAATGTCCTCCGAGGGTAATTTGACATTGATTTCATCAATATCATTGCCTGTATCCGATTTTAAATCGTTGATAGAAATTAACTTATAAGAAGATGAATTTTTGTCGTATATAAATGTGTAATTTTCATCATCGAATTCGGCAAATGATATTGTAAAATTAAAATCAGCTTTAATGGCATTATGAGGACTTACAGTGGGTTCAGACGAGACTTTCGGGTCAGATGCCAATGCATCATTATAGACGATAGCTGGGAAATCTGCTTCAAAATCTTTGAAGAGGTCAATATCATCCTAAATCTTACCGTACGTAGCAGTTTCTCGATCAAACATCTGACCGCACTTATGAGCTTTATCAGCCATAAGTTGAATGTACTCTTCCATGGGGATGTTAGGGTCATCCATTTCCTGTAGTAAATTTGCTACGATAGAAAAGGTCAAATGAACTAATACGCCGTAGTGATGTTAAAGTCAAATACGCTGTATTGGTTTTAGGAAAAATTTGTACGCCATATCCAAAAAGATAAATACGCCGTATTGAGTTTTCAACTAAGAAAATTACACCAGACTTTAACAATGCAGAAGAACACACAAACACACAAATATGCAAAATATACAATGCAGAAAATAAACCAAACACCCAAAATCAAGCAAACACAAAAACTAAACTAAGAACACGAAATTTAAACTAATCTAAATTACGCTAAAACTAAACTAAAATACTAATAAAGAAAAGAATTAAACAACTTCACTCCCCGACAACGACGCCAAAAACTAATGTGTCATTGTGCGTAGGTATTATTTGTTATCAAGTTTAACTATTTTTATTTTGCCGACTATACCTAAAAACAACACTAACGGGCAGTGGACCCGATTAGTTGTAGTTTCGTTGGTAAGTAGGGTGTCGATCACTAAGAGCGAGAGAGATAATTCCTAAGTCTACTAGTATTTTAGTTATCTATGTTAGTTCTAATCTATGTTAATCCTAAGTCTAAGGCTTAAGGGTTGTTTCAGTCTGAGAGACTGGCACGAGTTTGGGTTAATAAACCTAGGGTTTTGATGACTAGTAAAGCAATAAAAATACACAATAAGATAAAGAAACAATAGAGCAGCAGTCAAGAACTAATGTAAGGAAAACATATCAACCATGAATAATCTGATAAAACGTGAGTTTGTTTATTAGTGCAATGATTGACTTATCTCGAGGGGCATATCATTCCTAGATTTAGGCGGTACTTCTTCCTAAAACCTAGATACGCTAATTCTGTCACAATTAGGCGCATCCGCATAAAGCAAGCATTTGTTGATTACAATCTATCTTAGGAGATTAGTAATGGCGCTCTTACTAAATCCTAGCTCATCAAGACTTTACCTACTTACTACTTAATGGAAATTTATACTAGTAGTCCACTGTCTAAATCCTAACCAATGGAATCAGAAGGTCATTTATTGATCCTAGGGTCACCTGCTAGTCCAACTTGTTCACTAAACCAAAGGCAAGAATAGGGCATTCATTAGTGATCCTATGATTCTAGATATATAAATGGCTATATGGAGAGCTATCTTGGTTAATCTAGATTACTTGGTCTGTATCACTAGATCCGGTTGAATGTATAGGTCGCATACAAAAGCACATAAGCGAGTATAAATTGATAAACATAATAAACAATCAACGATAAATTAACCAATCAAGATAAACAAACCAAACATTAAACCTTCATAAACATGGTTGATACCTAAAGGTGTCAGCCGATAGTCATTGTAAAAATATACACAGTTTCATATATGAACGATTAAAATAAAGAAACCTTAACCGAACGCGTATTGGGTTGTGCGAAGATTACAAGAGTTTTCCTATGATCTTGAGGCTCTTTTCTGACCTACTATGCTCCTTTATTCGTCTGCTAGTCGACTTGGTGGTTTAGGGCTTCACTTGCATACCAAAAACTGAGTTTAGGGTTTTGTATTTATATAGTATGGAAATTGCTCGATACGCCGTATTAGGCGATGTGGGATACGGCGTATTAGGTAATTTTGTGCAGGCTCCATGATTATAATATTCCAGAATATTCATCAACTGCCTCTCAATGCGGTGTATGAAATCTTCTGGATATGGCGTGTTGAGTCTTCTCGTCATGGATGTATTTGTGAAGTTATGGCACGGATACGCTGTATCAACTTGATGGATATGGCGTATCGTTGACCAAAGTATTATATACGGCCTATTGTTGATGTGGATACGACGTATTCTTCAAAGTTAGGAAATGGTCTTTTAGTTCGTCAAAGTCTTGGATATGGCGTATGCTTCAAGAATGATACGCCGTATAGGTTGTCAGAATCAGTAGACTTTCATAAAATCTTCGTTTATGCTCCTAAATGCGTGCCTTTTCACTAACTTTCACCATACGCTTGATATTTACTGAAAATAATAAATATAATAAATTAAGTATCAATTCTTATATAAAAGAATGTAAAACGAGCAAAAAAGTCAGGATAAATGATGCTATAAAAGTGACGTTATTTGATGTCATTAGTGGCATTGGTGGTGGTGGTGATGGAGTTTTGAAAGTAAAATCAAGTGGAGTTATTGGTGAAAGAGTAAGGGTGATGTCCATAGGTTGATGTTCTTGTGTGGGTGGTGGATGAGAAACTCTTAGAGGTGGTGAGTTGAGTGAGCTTAAGTAGGCATTAGTTGATGGAGATGTTGAGTAAAATGGTGATGAATTTAGCTTGGAAGCAATTGATGATGAGGATGTACCCTAGTGGATGGTGTTTTGGATGGTGCATTGGGTGCATTTGGTGATAGAGGTTGTTTTGGTGACGAAGTTTTAGCATCATCTTGTGTAAGATCAATGAATAATCTTCTTGGTGGAAGAAAGGTGATTTTGGTTTCTTAGAAGCTCTTGAGGTTGAGGCTTGAGAAGATGCCATGCAAGTATTTGAGGTTGAAGATGAGTGAAAAAAGGTGATAATTTGAAAGTGAAGAGTAGTAACCATTTTATTAAGAAAAAATGGTGTAAAAATGGTATGGGTTAGTGTTAATATGGCCACTTTTAAAGAATGTTTGTATTTTCCGAGTAAAATAGTTGAGCCTAAGCAAAAGGGAGTCAAAAAGAAAAAAGAAAACATTAATTTTTCTGGACTCAGGTCGTGGCCCCCTTACGTATATGGGTGGCCCCCTTATCAATCATGGGGCCTCCCTTGGGAGATCAGGGGGCCGCCACCTGTTGTTTCCCAGGTTGCCCATATTTTTGTTTTCTGTAAATTTTGTGAGAAAAGTGGGATTTTAGGTGGCAATGGTGCATCAAATCCTATGTTTATGGCTCACATGACTTCATATTAATTAAATAAAAGTATGAAGGAATAGTTTTAGGCATTCATGTGATCATATATATAACATGATAATTAGTTATCACATAATAAACAATTAAGTGTGCATGGCATATATATCAACTTTATATCAACTATGTAATAAGCATGCAAGAATTTGATTAAGCAAACTCCAATAATATTCATTCAACGAACAATAAATTCTACGCAAGTTCTAGTTATTCCGAATAAGTCAAAATATCATCACACGCAAGATTGTAGATTGTCTAAGACATAACAAAAAATAACACACATAGTTAAATAAGAGTGCTAAATAATTTATTCAAACAAGTTTATTAAGAAACTTGATGTGTCGCTGTGTGGAATTTATTTTTGAGATTCAAGTTTTAAATTTATATTTTGCCGACTTAACCAAAAAGAACACTTTAACGGGAAGTGGTACCCGGGTCGTGGTGATTCGTGGTAGTTGCGTGTCGAAAACTTGTAGCGAGGTTAAAATCTCTCATTTATTAATATTTTGGTTTATCTAATGTAATTTAATTCTATTCTAAAGTCAAACCAATGCTTATCATATGTTAGTTCTATCCTAATTTCTACGGTAAAGGGGTATGTTAGACTGAGGAACTGTGCACGGGTTTGGTTGGTGACTACAATCAATTCAAGACACTTTAACCCACGCAAGCAAATTAACAGAAGATAAAAGAGCGGTCGAGCCTTATGATAGAAAACTGTATAGCACACATCTAATACGGCATTAGATGTTGGTGTGTTTATTAGTAACAATGTTTACTTATCTCGAAGAGGCCATATCATCTTAGACTTAGGCTGGACTTTATCCTAAGATAGAACATTAATTCTGTAATCATTAAAGCATCCGCATATAAGCATCCTTATTAATTGATTATAATCATATTCTTAGGGTTTAAAGCAATGGAATCTTGTTTAACCCTAGCTCTTAGAGAACTTTACCCATTATGCTTAAAGGCTCTATATTTATACTCTTGTAGTAAACTTGTCTAAATATCTTATGGTATCACGAACATTATTTTTTTGTTGATTTATCTAGGTTCACCTTCTAGTCAACACGTTCAATAAACCAAATGGCAATATCTAATTAACTAGTTAATCCCGAAGCATATCCTAGACACAGATTTAGCAGGACAATATTGTTGATCTATTGATTCTAGATGTATATAAACTTACTATTATGGTAGAGTTATTTGGTATCTAGATTACTTGGTTCTTATCACTAGAATCCAGTTGAATGATAGGTCGCATTCAAAAGATAGGTAAACAAGTATAAATTGATAAACATAAACATAGGGGGCATGCACATGTTTAAATTTAGCAATCGAGTATAACAAAAACCCATCATTCTGATTTTCATTTTATAATGGCTCAATACCGAAGGTATTAGCCTTCAACATCATATTAGTTAATTGAGTAATTGTTTTAGCCAAGGTAAACTATACAGAAGTTATACGATTGATACCAATATACTAAACGATTACAAAGTATAAGACATTTAACGTTGGTCTTCTATGGATTGGATGAGTTGCAAGACCTTCTTCTGCTCTTTTTCTCCTTTAAAAATAGTCTTTTGTGGTTTAAGGTTCGAGATTATGATTTAGCACACAAAAACTTGTTTTGCGAGTTTTGTATTATAGGGTCTGGAAGTCGGTTCGATATGCGTATCCATGGGATTGGATACGGCATATTGAGTTTTTTAGAGTATGAACCAGTTGATTTCTTTCCAAAATATATTACTATATATCTTCAATACGGGATTGACTTTCTTCTGGTATTACGGCTATTGATCTTTTCTTTCCTTTGTAGGATCAACACAATCCCCCCTCTTCCTTTGGTTGAGTGCTGGCAATACGGATATGCCGTATCTCCTTGATGGATACGGGTATTGGTTTCAGCAATATTAATCTTTAAAATATTCTTCATTTTAAGCTCCAGGAATGCGCGTCTCTTTTTTTGGCTATATATTCACAACTACTCCTTAAATTACTGTAATTTCTCAAAAAATAACGGATTATAGTTAATAATTCTTTGTAATAATTATAGATATAATATTGGGTTAAATAACTTGGGAATAAATATTGCTATAAAATGACGTTATTTGATGGTTATCAAATATCCCCCTTTGATCCTACTGTGTCCTCAGTAGCCTTTAGTAGGTCTATTAAAAAATGTACCCCTAAGGATATTTGCTGTGTAAAGCATTTATTTTGATCTATTACAAGTACACAACCAAACACTCATGAAATAGGAAGATGAAAAACACTCAAATCATCAACTAATCTATGTGGTTATATGTATAACTTATATTTAAAAAATTTCGCGCGATTTCTCGGTCATGACGAGTATGCTATCATACGGATTGGCTTGAATACACATTTCATCTGTTGGGTATGCTCCGTGTATATTAAATAATTTTATGGCTTGACATAGGTGAGCCTATGAGGTCACAAACCATTTACACTGGTTGTTGGTACAATTTATATATTGTGTTTATTGTATTTATGATATATAAATAATCCACATAACATGGGATAGCTATCGGGCTTCTAATAACTAAGTATTGTACTTAGTTAATTGGACTTGGAAAACAAAAGAGGAGGCCCATATAAGCCCTATAGGGGCTGGCCATTTATGGTAATATGGGAAAGGATAAGTTTGTTTGATCAATCAAATTTAATATGATTATCTCCTAATTGATCTGCTAATTAATTTGATTAACAACTTACCTAATATCTCTCCCCTCCTCTCCCCTATATAAACACGACACAAACACACTCATAGGTAAGTTTTTGTGTTCTTGTTTTCCCATCACTTTGTATCTAGATTATTCAAGGTGAATTCCAAGTTCGGGGTTAAGAACTTCATCTCAATTGGTATACCAAAAGTGGTGGATTTAATTCATCTAGGTGATATCATTGATCACTTGGTTTCATTTGGTGTTTCATGTTAGGGCGAAGGTCACTGGTTGATTCTACCGATCACGCTACAAAGGTATTACTTTTCTTGTTTTTCTTTGATTGATCATATGACTTTATGGATCCGTTAATAGGTGCATTATCCGCTGTGTTTAATATTTGTTTATATGATAATCTTTTAATTCAACACCTATAGTGGTATCAGAGCCATCATATGATGTCATATGATCATCTTGTATGCATAAAAATGGCTAAAAACACGTGTTTTTTAATGGAATCAAAAGGATAATTTTAAAATAGCCTCTAAGGATTATTTTTTGAAATTAATTTGACCCATATAGGGTCTTATGATCTGGTAATTTTGATCCCATAGCCATTTGTTATGCATACTTTAATTGGTTTTGTTATCAGGAACGTGTAAAAGGGCCTAAATCACGCGTTTTGGAACGATTCTTGAATCGATTTTAAATCAGCCCCCGGGAATTATTTTCTAAAATAATATGGTTATTATAAGGTCTTTAATATAGTACTAAGTGATCCTTAAGCCATTGGTTACACGTACCAATCGGGGTTTTAATTCTAGTCAATTTATTTCTTTGATTCGTTGGCTAAACAATTTATTTCTTGTTAATTATTTTGTTTTCATGGCAAATACATACATGTTTAGCCATGGACTTAGCCAAAACTTGTTGATACATGATATTATAGTATTATTATGTTGTGTATGCAAATTCGATGAAAACCATGACCACTTGTGACTTGTTTCGCTTGATATTGCATTTAATTTTAGTTTTGGGTTTTGCCATTGTTTGGGCACTTTACAGTAGTTATATGATAGGATAAATTTATTTAATCATAAAATTATTGTAACCGATGTTTAGATTCGAATGGCGCAAAACTTAAAGGCATAAAGTCAAATTCGGAGATGTTGAAGTAACCTCCACTAAAAATGGATTTCTCGCAGTTCTATAAGGAGTTGGAGGCTGAATTTTAGGGATCAAGTGCAAAACTCATGGGGCTACAACTTCTTCAACTAGAGATCAGATTGGGGAAGAATCCTTCTAGGAGTTTCTGGCCCGTCAAGTCAGCTGAAATTTTATGACAGTTTTGGGCTTCACATTCATTTGGGGTTTCACTTGCTCATGATGGTTCTTGGAGCAAGTAGGAGCCCTCCTTGTAGCTGTGTGGTTGACCCTTAGTTGACTTCTTGGTTCTCGTGATGTTCACGAGGACCAAGCATAGGGTTTTTCATGGTTGTGGATTTGCCATACTTAGGGTTGTGTTTGTTTTGTTTGCTTTTATATATGGCTTGGAATATATATAATCTTGAAATGTCTATTTATTAAATCTAAAAATCAAAAACACAATACTATAGTTAGAAAAACTAAATCTTTGATGTAGTTTAAAGTTTAAATATGATTTGAAACTAAAACACTTGTTTTTATAAATAACAATAAATAAATGTTATAATTGTTATTTAATGTATTCTTCAAACTAATATTTATTCTACCTAGGTTATATATATTAGTCAAGAAAATGAACAACTTGACACACATAAAGCAAGTATTAGAATTAAGTTAAAAATAGTTTTTTAACTTATTCTACGAAGGATGAATGCATGATTCCTCGTACATACTTTTTGATCATTTATCAAAAATTAATACCCGTCAAATTTAAGTCATGCCATCCAATTGGTTAAGAACACTTGCATTTTCTCTTCACTTTGCGTGAGATGTAGGTAAATTGTAACCCAATGTGATTTTGCTCTATGTGTGAGACCCTCAAATTTATTCTTGCTTGTTTCTTGCATTAGATGAAATATCGGCGTTTTTTAAGCTGGGTGAGACTTGGCTCGAAGGCTAGGTGGGATCTAAAACATGCCAGCTTGACATTGTTTTCCCTTTTCTCGGTTACAAAATCGTCATGAGTCTCATATGGCCTAAGAATTGCACAAGATTTGCAATTGGTAAACGTTACCTACCTATTGAATATATCATTACTAGCAAATCAACTACTGTGATTGTGGAACCTCAATGAGGATCTTAGCCTTTCATAAAATTAATTGTTTTATGTATAGACATGGGTAGTTAATTTTAAAAAGATTAATTATTGAAAATACTAAAATCTTGAACTTTATTTTGTAGATGGCTGCAACTCAAATCACAAACCACAACTCAATCAGGTCAATTCTCGAAAAAGAGAAGTTGAATGGTAGCAACATTTTAGACTGGTATCACAACCTAAGGATTGTCCTTAGGAATGAACAAAAGTTGCACCACCTGGAAGAGGCCCTTACTGAGCGCCTTGCCTGCCACCGCAACTGCTGCTGTTCACAACGCCTACACTCGTAAGGTCGCTGAACAACAAGAAGTAGCTTGCCTTATGCTGGTTAGCATGACCCCTGAGATCCAAAAGAACTTGGAGGACCGACCAGCATTTGAGATCCTATAGGAATTGAAAACTATGTTCCAACAGCGGGCTGAGCAAGAACTATTTGAAACTGTCAAAGCATTTCATGCTTACAAGCAGGAGGAGGGGCAATCTGTTAGCACCTATGTGCTAAAGATGAAAGCCTACTTGGATCAGATAAAGTGTCTTGGCTATCCCATGCCTCTAGTCCTTTGGGTGAACATGATTCTTACTTTACTCTCTAAGGATTATGACTAGTTCGTGCAAAATTATAACATGCAAGGCATGGGGAAGACTATACCTGAACTACATGTCATGCTAAAACTTGCAGAAAAAGGTATACCCAAGAAAACTCATGATGTCCTAGCTACAAGGCAAGGTCAAATCCAGAAACCTAAATCGCAAGCACGAGGCAAGGGAAAGCAAAGAGGAAAAGGGAAAAAGCAATTTGGCTTATGATCCCAAGCACAAGATCCCCCCACCTACTAAAAAAAGCATCCTGCTAAGGACACTGAGTGTCACCACTGTCACAAGACTGGACACTGGAAGAGGAACTATCCTCTATATTTGGCAGAGTTAAAGAAGAACAAAGCCAGTGCATCTGGCACATCAGGTATCTTTACTATAGAACTGTTCTTATTTCCTAAAAGTAATACCTTGATTTATGACACTGGTTGTGGAACTCACATTTATAATACAATCCAGGGGCTTAGAGGATATTAGAAGTTAAATAAAGAAGCTTTGGATATGTATGTTGGTAATGGCCATAGTGCAGTTGTCGAAGCCATAGGGAGCTTTGAACTTATCATCCCTAGTGGAATGATTCTTGTATTAGACAATTGTCATTTTCCCCTTCTATTACTAGAGGGATTGTTTCAATTTCACGTTTATGGGACAAAGGTTTTCGTCATAAATTTATGGATAATGGTGCTATTTCAGTTTCTAAGGATAATATGTTTTATTTTAATGCTTTTCTATGTGATGGCATTTTTGAGATTGATATGCATAATCATATATCCAATGAACGTTCTATATACACATGTAGCAACAAGAAAACCATGCACAACTTGGATTCTACTTTTCTATGGCATTGTCGTCTTGGCATATAAACAAGAAACGCATTGAGAAGCTACAACACGATGGGCTTCTTAAATCAATTAATGATGAGTCTTTTGATGTATGTGTATCTTGTATTTCTGGTAAAATGGCAAGAAAACCTTTCACTCATGCAAGTGAAAGAGCTGATGATCTACTTGGAATCATACATAGTGATGTATGTGGACCATTTAGAACCACGTCTAGAGAAGGTGCTAACTACTACGTTACTTTTACTGATGACTTTAGTAGATATGGTTATGTTTACTTGATTAAACATAAACATGAAGTTTTTGAAATGTTTAAGGCTTTCCAAAACGAAGTAGAAAATCAACTCGAAAAGACTATAAAAGCACTTCGATCGGATCGAGGACGCGAGTATTTAAGTCAACAGATTTTAGATCATCTAAGGAGTCATGGGATCATCTCACAACTTACTCCTCCCTATACGCCACAACATAATGGTGTATCAAAAAAGAGAAATCGAACTTTACTTGATATGGTTCGATCCATGATGAGTCTAACTACTTTGCCAATGTCCTTTTGGGGCTATGCTCTAGAATCTACTGCACGCATACTCAATACGATTCCAACAAAGAAGGTTAATAAGACACCATATGAAATATGGCACGGGAAAGTCCCAAATTTGTCTTACTTGAAAGTTTAGGGTTGTGAGACGCTTGTTAAATGAGACATGCCAAACAAACTTGAGTCCAGATCTATCAAGTACATCTTCGTAGGATACCCAAAGAAAACAATGGGTTACTACTTCTATTACCCACTTGAGAACAAAATTTTTGTTGCTCGCTATGCTGAGTTTTTTAAGACCAATCTCATAAAACAAGAAGCAAGTGGGAGCATCATAGACTTTAATGAAATTCAAATTGAAGATGCACAACCTTTTGAGAACACTAGCCTACATCAACATGAGGTCGAACACGACACTGTAGAACCTCAAACTGATGTAATTCTCGTTTGTAGATCCGCAAGGATACCTCAAGCACCTGAACGATATGGCTTCTATATCGATGATGAGGAACATGAGTTAGGAGATCATGAGGAAACTCCTAACTATGAGATGCATTATCGGATCTTGAATTCAAAAAGTGGCTTGAAGCTATGAACGCGGAAATGAAATCCATGAAAGACAACCAAGTTTGGAACTTAGTTGATCTTCCTCCTAATTGTAAGACTATTAGGAGTAAATGGATCTTCAAGAAGAAGACTGATATGGATGGCAATATACATACCTATAAAGCTCGTCTTGTAGCAAAAGGTTTCACTCAAACCTACAGGGTTGACTATGAAGAAACTTTCTCGCCTGTTACAGACATAAAAGCTATTAGGATTCTCATAGCCATAGCAGCATATTATGACTATGAGATTTGTCAAATAGATGTAAAAATCGCCTTCTTAAATGATTGCCTAAACGAAGACATTTATATGGTGCAACCTGAGGGGTTTGTGAATCCTAAGCATCCTAGACGTGTATGCATGCTTCAAAGATCTATTTATGGACTTAAGAAAGCTTCTAGGAGTTGGAACAAGAGATTTGATGAGGAGATAAAAAAGTATGGTTTCACTTAAAATCCCGATGAGCCATGTGTATATAAAAGAGATAGTGGAAGTATCATCGTCTTCCTAATCTTATATGTCGATGACATATTACTCATGGGAAACAAAATTCTAATGCTACACGATGTGAAATCCTGGCTTGGAAAATGTTTTGCCATGAAAGACTTAGGTGAGGCGGCATACATTCTAGGAATCAAAATCTATCAAGATAGATTAAGGCGATTAATCAGTTTAAGCCAAAATGCATACATTGACAAAATCTTGAAGCGATTCAAGATGGATACTTCCAAACATGGAACTATTCCAATGGCAAACCCGATGTAGAATGAGAAATCTCAAGGTCCCTCCACACTGGCTGAGGTGAAGAGAATGAAAGGAGTACTTATGCTTTGGCTGTAGGCTCTATCTTCTACACTCATGGGTGCACTAGACCAGATGTAGCGATTTCTCTCGAAGTCTAACGAGGTAGATACTAACAGAATCCAGGCGAAAGTCACTGGACTGCTGTAAAGAACATACTGGAGTATCTTAGAAATACTAAAGATATGTTTCTTGTTTATGGTGTTACTTTGTACACCGATGCTAGTTGGGAGATTGATCGGGATGACCTTCGATCTCAAACGGGGTTTGTCTTTATGATGAACGAAGGCGCTGTTGATTGGAAAAGTTCTAAGCAAAGCACTACCGCAATGTCTTCTATAGAAGCTGAATACATAACTGCTGCTGAAGCTGCAATGGAAGCTATTTGGATACATAAATTTATTTTTGGGCTTGGCGTTATTCCCAGCATTGATAAACCTATGGATATGTACTATGACAACACAAGTGCCATTAACATAGCCAACGAACCTGGTGTTCAAAAGGGTGCCAAACATTTTCGATGAAAATATCACTTTATTCGAGAAGCTATTCAAGAAGGTGATATACGTATTCCGTAGTTCATCAAGATAACAAACTTAGTTATCCATTTACAAAACCAATGCCTTATACCAAACATGTTGAGCATGCTAGGAGCATTGGACTTAGACCATCTGGTAGTTTCATGTAGATCTGTTTATTTTAGTATTTGAATAATTGGGATGTAAAACAGTTTTTATTTCATAATGATTTGATATACTTGGTGTGATCGTCTTCATTCTATAAATAATGTGTCCTATATTAGCATGTTAAATCCATGAATAATTTATTTGTTCTGAATCGTCCGTTGTCAGTTAATGATACGGGAGTATCATTGAAATAAGGCAAATGTGAGTGTCTTGGTCATATCGCAAGTGGTTATGTCTCTCATCCTCAGACTTGAGATGCAAGTAGGTTTTGTGTGTGTAGAATGTCAATCTTTGATATGGTTCAACGTTGACCTATTAAAGGCGGCTATAAAGGCCATTTTCAGGAGGGATATGAAACACATAACGGACACGTGCAGACAAAATAGGATTTGTTTCTCCACATGTTATGGAGTAAGATACTACTGGGCCCCTTGATGATTTGAACAGATGTATGTGTGGCCGCACCTAAATATAATTAAGATGATACTTGATTGATTTGGTAATCTAGTTCAATGTCTATATCCAGAAACATAATTGTTAAACATTAAAATGACTAATGATCCATGTCAAATGCTCAAACATAGTATCTATAACAAAAGGATGATTGATACCTAAACCATTTAAAATGAGAGATTTAAGAAACTATCCTCATATGTCTCTAGGGTATTGGCGTGTTGCTAGACGCTAACCTTTGCTTGTATAATTACTTGATTATTGTGACGTGCGCAAGTGGGAGCTGTTGGAGTATGCTCATGTCATAATAAATAATTATATAGCTAGACACATGTGAGCCTATGGGGTCACACACATATACACTGAGGTACCATTTATATATCGTGTTTATTGTATTTACGGTATATAAATAATCCACGTAACACGAGATAACTACCAGGCTTCTAATAACTAAATATTGTACTTAGTTAATTGGACATGGAAAACAAAAGAGGAGGCCTATATAAGCCATATAGGGGCCAGCCATTTATGGTCATATGTGAAGGGATAAGTTTGTTTGACCAATCAAATTTAATATGATTATCTCCTAATTTATCTTCTAATTAATTTGATTAACAACTTACCTAATATGTCTCCCCTCCTCTCCCCTATATAAACACGACACAAACACACTTATAGGTAAGTTTTTGTGTTCTTGTTTTCCCATTAGTTTGTATCTAGATTATTCAAGGTGAATTCTAGGTTCGGGGTTTAAGAATTGCTCAATTGGTATACAAGGAAGTGTAGTATGGATACATCATAGAGATGATCTCCATTGATCACTTGGTTTCATTTGGTGTTTTGTGTTAGGGTGAAGGTCACTGGTTGATTCTACCGATCACGCTACAAAGGTATTACTTTTCTTGTTTTTCTTTGATTGATCATACGACTCTATGGATCCGTTGATAGGTGCATTATCCGCTGCGTTTAATACTTGTTTATATGATAATCTTTTAATTCAGCACCTATAATCTCCACCGCTAAAGCTAATGAGTAACAAGTTTATCAAGGTAAATATGGGTTTATATGAGAAGGCTTAGGGTTGATCATTCTACAATCTTTCACCAAAAGTACCACCCTAACAAGGCAGCTAAAGCATACATACATGGCCACAATGACGGAATAGACATGTGTGTTCGATCACATCCTTATTCGAATTTAACCAACGGTTAGGATGGAGAATGTTATAGGGTAGGGATCTTCTAACTTTCACCAATAGTAATAAACCAACAAGGCAGCTAAGACATGCATACA